>BHFT01010006.1:0-12512 GCA_004320025.1 Laticauda laticaudata
ATTTTTCCTGTTCTTTGTATTCATGTTCTCCTGTTCTCTTTTCAATAATTCTCTGTTCTTGTTGTATTAATTTTGAAATTCACTTTCCATAATCATCTGCAGCGTCACCATGTTCCTGTTCCTTTTCTTGACGTAACTATCCATCTGCTATTAAGCACTGCTCCCTCGCATGATGGTGTAAGAGGAAGAAATAGCAAGGCTGTTGGAGAGGAACCAGGCACTGTTAGGTTTTCTACTCATTACAGCATTTCAACGATCTTCCAAGTATCTTCTAGACCCTACTCGAATCCACTGGTGAAGTACTACACAGATTGAGTGGATTCTCAAGTAAAAATAGTGAGGGAAAAAAGAAACCGAAATAATTATAATTGGTAAAAAAAGAAGTTTTCTTCAGGTGTCTTGCTATACCTTTGAATCCAACTGGATGTGGGGTTTAGATAGCAGTAAAAACTCAACAAAGGATTGGGAAAAATTGTTAAATCCTTCCTGGAAAAGGCAGATAAAGATAAGAAAAATTAAAAGCTTAAAGAAGAACAAACAGAAGTGTTCTTCAGACTTCTTTTTAACCCGTTAAATCCAATTAAAAAAGTCTCAGGTGATAAAAGGAATGCATAAAAAAATAGCTAAGCGAACAAAGACACAGGCCAATATGGAAGGTAGATATAGAAGAAAAAAAATACGCGAAGCGAGCAGAAGACCGAAATAAAGAAAAGCAGACTACTTCCTCTAATAAAAAAAAAAGAAGGAACAAAAAATTAATTACGAAAACATTTTCCCTAAAATGCAAACTATAACCATATAGACCAATTAATTGTCAAGAAACAAAAAAAGACACAAAAACAAGTTTCCAAAAGGCCAAAAATCCAATTAGCTATGACAAACACCACGTAAACAGGTACAGGAGGGGTTTGTTAAAGTAACAGAATATGCCCAGCATTAAAAAAAGACAGTCACGAAAGAACACCACTGCACCTTATTTGGCTTATCCAAAGGCTTTTGCTTAATTAATTTTTATAACCAGTTCTCTCTAGAGTCTTTACTCGTCTTTCTTTTCTGTAAAAGCGAACTTCAACATCAGACGGAAGATACTTCGAGAACTGATCGAGAGTGAGAACAAGAGAACCCTGCAAGAAACGTCTCACCATGTCTTCATCCCTCATATCCTTATCAAGACAAGCTCCAATGTGCCCTTGGAAAAAAGTCTGCAGATCTTTCTCAGCTTATGGCTCAAGAGAAAAGAAATGAGAAGATATCTCCAAGCCTCTGAGTGGCAGCTGTTTACTAAAGCCCCTTGTCACACTGACACAAGACGCGATGCAAAGAGGATGTAAGAAACATTAAAAAGAAGCTGTGCCAGTCAGCGTTGGAAAACCGCGATCGAGGCCGCAGTGCCGTGTCCAGTCTGTTTGACCGTAACTCATGTGTGCATACTCTCTATTCCGGTCCAGGCATCCGTTCTTACTGAGATCGTTCATGCCTCGAAGTTCACTCAGCAAAAGTTTTGGCTGAGACTTTTGAAGCGATGAAGTATCCAACGGTGTCCGTTTATAACATCCGCATAACGGCAATAGGGGAAATCCGTTATACATCCGTCAAGTCCATCCATTACACACTACCGCTATTACCGCTAGGCAATCGCCGCTGGCGCATCAGAGGGAGGAGCGACAAACTCAACATAGTCCCGCCTCCAGTGGAAACATGGACACAGAGAGGTAAGCGTAAACGGACGGGAACTGGACACAGCATTCGTTAGTAGGCACAGGACGTAGAAAAGATGAAAGTGGATGCAGCTTGAAACGAAAGCATTAAAATGGAAAAAAAACGTTGCAGCAGGGACGTATGCTCGCGATATTTAGGATGTCCGGAGGACTGGAGTAAGATGCGGGAAGGACACCGAAGCAGAAAACTGAATTTCGCTATAAAAAAGGGAGGAGGAAATCCACCTGGATTCTCACTTTCAGTCCAAGCAGCCCTGGTGTGCAGACCTCTTCAGCCTTCCTCTTGCTCTTCTACGGCATCCATTATCTTCTCTACCACATGTATCTACTCGGCATGCCCTTTTGGTAGAACCGCCATCATTCACAAGCCAGAACGCAAGCCCTCCTATCAGGCTCTGTTCACCGCGTTGTTCTATGCGGGAAGAAAGAGACGGCCATCCAAGAAGTGTCTGCGGTCCCGAAGATTGGATCGCGGATGAAGCAGCCCGGAGCTACGGATTGCTATAACAAGCACTGAATGGTAGGAAGAGGCTGAGGATACGTCAAGATACGTCCGGTCGCATTCCAGAACACTTCGGATAGGGAAAGCCGCGCAGCCATTGTTGACGAAGCTTGAGAACGGACGTGCAGACCAGGGTTATGACCAAGGCCAAACACCAACTTTCCGGCCCAAGCCTGGAACCTGGGCTCAAAGGTGGCACATTCAACTCTGCGCCCACCTGGCCTCAGGCACCACCTGCAAAAGCATTGCAGACGGATGGAGGGTGCCACACAAACACCATCAGCAATTGTGGTCAGAGAAGTGGTGCTAGTGCCATCCATTGAAGAAAACCTTGGAAGGAGCTCCTCCAGTGCCCCTCACTGAAGAAGGATGGAAGAAAGTTGCCAGAGCAGTGTACAGAAGTGGAACTTCCCCCACACCGTTGGAGCCATAGATGGGAAGCATTGTGGCCTGCAAAAGCTCCAGCCACTCCAGGTCCCATTAATCACAACCATACAAGGCTTCTTCAGCATCAATTGCCTCTTCGCCCATGGTCGCATGCTTGACTACAAAGTTCACTTGTACATCGATGCTTCAAGGCAACGGGTCAGCTTCAGATGCCCAGGTATACAAGGCAAGTCACCTCAAGGAGGGCTGGAACGCAACTTCATCATTGGCTTCCATGATACAGACCCCCTGCCCAACGACACACAAGATGTTGCCCTACTTCATCGTGGGGGATGAAGGCCTTCCTTCCGCTCAGGAAACCTACCTCATGAACCCTTACACTTCCAGATGCCTCACCCGTGAAGAGAGGATCTTCAACTAGAGCTGTCCAGGGCAAGGCGGGTGGTGGAGAATGCCTTTGGCAATCCTGGCAATAGGTTCCAGGTACTTCTCACCCACCATTTGCGTAGCATCGCCAGAGACCATGAAGGAACATCGTGGAAAGCTTCTTGGCATCCTTGCACAATCTTCATGCGCACCCGCTACCTCCTGGGAAGCTTGTTGCAAGAAGCAGGCTCGTGGAAGCGCCGCACAACAAGGCAATGGGGACATCGGAGCCTGTGGTGAAGTGGAGGCAAGGCGACAGACCTGATAGATATGTGTGGATGTGCAAGGCCCGCAACAGAGCTTGCACGTGAAGGGAAGAAAGCACAACAAGGCCTCGCTGAAACACTTGGTGCAACCCCCAGCTGCGAGCAGTGGAGTTTGGCAAGACAGGATGGTGTAGATTGCTTAATTGGATGCTAGTCCATTCAGCCTGTCATCATCACACTGGCATGAGATTGTGCCATGTATGGTTGAGTGGCGCTTACACATGAAACAGGGCATTTAATAAAGAGTTGTGTTTATGTTGAAATGGTGTTGATCAAGGTGATGACATTAGTTATTGATTAATAAAGGGCCATAGGTGTGAGCACGCTGGATGTGGACCAAGTACCGTCCCGCACTATGCTTGCACTGGAGGTTTTATCTATCCCACAGCTATTGACCCAATCCCACAGGTATCCACTAACCCATCCACTGCTATCCTTACCCATCACCACCAGCTATTACCCCATGACCCACAGGTATCCGCCTGCCCCTATAACCACAGGTATCGCCTGCCCATCTCGCAGCTATATACCCCATCCTGCACAGGTAATCCCTGCCCATTGCCACTGCTCATCCTTACCCATCGCCAACAAGGCATGCAAAGGCTTAAAACAATTTCTAAAAGTTTCCACACAAGGACTTATATTATACTAAAAGACACTGAACCAAGGTGTGGTGAAGCAAGAGGATAAACTTTTATTAATAACAAACTGTAAAAGCAAAATGACCCAAAGTAAAGTGTCCCAAAGCAAAGATAAAGTCACGAGGTACGCAAACCCGGGATCTCTGGCACAGGGGGATTGCGGTGTGGTAGGAAGCCCTCTCAGAGAATGGTCTGCTGAGAGCCCCTTCCTCCATGCACAGTGGGGTGTTCAGTCCAAGACCGATTACAGATGTCTGAGCCGGCGCTTGCGGTGTGGCGGTGGAGGAAAAGAGGAGTGGTAGTGGAGCTGTCTTGCGTCTGGCAGGGTGAGTGCGTCCAGTCGGTGAGCATTGACTGGGCCTGGCACAGACTTCTTCACGGTGCAGCTTCCCCGTACCAGGATGTGCATATGCTTCCACCACCAAGGGGACATTGAAGTATTAAGCCCAGGCTTCCGCCTTCTGTCTCCCAAAGTCGCCTGCTTTCACTTGGTGTCTCGATTAGAGCCTGTGCCCTTCCTCCACATGTACTCGTTTCTCCCGTCAGGCCACTCCAGCAACGCTCCTCCTCATGCTCCTCTGCGGATGGAGTACTGCTTCTCTCTCCCTTCTCCTTCTCCTTGGCTTGCCTCTTCCTCCCTCTTGGCAGGCCTTCAGCATCAGGGCTTTTCAGAGCTTTGGAGCTTGGTTCCACCACAGCAAGCAGCGCAGGGAAGCAGTTAGGAGAAAGCAAGCAGCAGCAGAGTGCAGCCACCACAGAAGCACCAGTGACCGAGGAGCAGCCAGAACGCACAGCAGGAGTCAGCAACCAGCAGCAGAAGAAGCAGCAGCAGCAGCACCAGCAGCAGACAGAATGCAGCACCAGCATCAGGCAGACTCAGCTGCCAGGGGGTGGAATGGTGCGATCTAATCGCCTCTGCCAGGCTGCTGCAGAAGATGGCACAGCCTCCCTTCTTCCGCCATGATATGGGAAGATGTCTCTGATGAAGATGTCTCTGATGAGATGTGTGTGGCAGCAGGTCTTTTCCTCTGAATGGTGACGACTGCTTGCGAGCTGCCTCCCCTTTTATATCCGTGGGGCTGACGCAATGCATCCTCCCCGCATGTGCAGTGATCCGCTAGGCATCCGCTAGGCATCCGCTCTACATCCGCTACACATCTGCTCTGCATCCACTACGCATCTGCTATGCATCCGCTATGCATCCGCTTCATCCACTACGCATCCGCTTTGCTCTGCTCCCCTGGAAGCCTTGCGGACATGCCATCCACTTCCATCCACTTACATTCACTAGGCTTCCGTTGAGCATCCGTTTTACATCCGCGATACGTCCTCCCCCTGTCCATTGTTGTCCATTCTCTTTATGCAAATTTGGGGCACTTTTGAGAGCAGATAACAATGGATAGAAAATTTGCTCATCCCCTGTGTCCTTTTTACATACGTTTTGCATCCGTCAGGCGATGTGACCTGGCCTTAAATTTCTTCTGCTTTCATTTTCCCCCTCCTTTTCCAAACAAGATATAATAAAAAATAATTAAAAAGGGAAAAGATATTAAAAGGATGACTAGAAGGGAGTCTCTAGCCTAAAATATTATAAAGTCAAAAAGGAGAGAAAAAATAGGTGGAAAAAAAAACACCAATCCAGTTTCAAAATATAAAATCATATATAAAAAATCCAACAAAGAGAAAAAAAAGTGTTACTTTGACTTCCTGTTTCAAGATTGCCACTCAGGCACTTTTGTCTAAAATTTTACAGATTCTTTCTTTTCCTTAGGGTGTTCTTTCAAATCTTAAAGTAAAGAAAAAATTCTCACCAAACCGGCACATTTTCTCTTTCTGTTCTCTTCCATTTTGGAGCTGTCCCAACTTCAGCAGCTTTAAAGACTGCCTCTTTGCCGCTGGCAAAAAGAGCTTCTCCTGGATCTACCAGGGACTTTGAGATATCCCTGGGATCGACAGGATGCGCTCTTTACATTCACCATCTCTTTGGGATGGTTTAGATCTGTTTGGATCATCCAGGAGCAAAGATATCAGCAGTGATCTCAGACTTCTGAGATCACATGCCGTATCATTGCGATGCCAGCTCCGCCCTCCTCTATAATTTGGACAGTTTTGTTGTTCTTGTTCTTATAAAATTAGCCTTAGATCTAGGGGTGGGATTCTACAGGTTTGCACCTGTTCGCTAGAACCGGTTGTTAACATTCTAAGCAGTTCGAAGAACTGCTTGTTAGAAGAAATTACTGGCCTAATCCTGTAAGGAAGACAGGAAGGAAACATTCTGGTGTTGCTTACAGAAACTGCCTCTCCATTAACTCTTACTACATTCTTGGCAGAGACTTCCTGTCTCTGGAATTTCTCTGGAGTTTTTTTTTCCCTCCTTTGCTGGTACTTTGCTTGTGTGGAGTGACCATTTAAAGTTACAATGGCACTGAAAAAAATGACTTATGGCCATTTTTCACATTTACGACTGTTGCAGCATCCCCACAGTCATGAGAGTCCATGCGAGGAGATGCATGCCTCAATGTGAGTGATATTGAATTGGCCACATCCAGCCAATAACATGACCACCAAGCCATGCCCACCAATTAAGCCACACCCACAGAACTGGTTGTTAAAAATTTGAATCCCACCCCTGCTTAGATCTACATGGTATCTATTTCTTAGTCTATTATTTCTGGTCTACCTTATACAGGTGACACCTCTGCATGTGTGTGTGTTCTTTACATGTGCGAAGCAGTTTATAGGAAAATGCACTATAGGATTTCAGGATTTGTGGTTAAAACAGTTTAAAGATTTTATAGTTGTGCCCTATTTTGCAAGAGAGAAAGCTTCATGACTTAACTGCATGCTGTAAATAATAACTCATTGGGATAATTTCTTCCCTTCAGGCTGTACGATTCCCAGATGAATTCATGATAAACTATGCAAGGGCATTCCATATAATTATGCTCCCTGCCTGGATATCTTGTGTGTTAGTCCCACAGTATCAAAGAAATAAACAAAGGAGAAAATCCCTGGTCCAGAAGAACCTAGCACCAGAATATATGATTTTGTTAACTTTTACAAAAGGCTAAATGCTTAACACTGCAGTAAAGCCATGCTGGAAGTAAAAATCAAAATATGGTGCAATAACAATCTTTTTCTTTCTGAGTAAGAAACAATGAAAATAAGATGAGCTTATGTCCACATTTCTGAATAATAATAATAACATAAGTTTTATTTTTATGGATTTATTTTATTTTGTCAAGCGATTGTAAGATAACAGGTATAAGTATTAACATAGTTATGAATACATGAAATGGATACGAATAAGAAAACAAAGAAAAAGAAAGAAACAATAGGACAGGGACTGTAGACACATTGGTGCGCTTATGCACGCCCCCTACAAACCTCTTAGGAAAGGGGTGAGGTCAATAGTAGAAAGTCTAAAGTTAAAGTTTTTGGGGTTTGGGGGAGAAACCACAGAGCTAGGTAGAGTATTCCAGACATTGACCACTCTGTTACTGAAGTCGTATTTCCTCCATCAATTTGGTGCAGTTTACCTTGAGTTTGTATCTATTGTGTGCTCTTGTATTGTTATGGTTGAAGCTGAAGTATTCATTGACTGGTAGGACATTGGAATGTATGATTTTACATACTACATTTAGATCGGACAGAAGGCAGCATAGTTCTAGGTTTTCAAGGTCGAGAATTTCGAGTCTGGTGGCATAAGGTATTCTGCAACAAGTAGAGGAGTAGAGAACTCTTCTTGTGAAATATTTCTGGACTTTCTCCACTGTATTAATATCAGATACATAATGTGGGATCCAGACTGCTGAGCTGTATTCAAGTTTTGCTCTAGCAAAAGTTTTGTATGCTCTAGTTAGTAGTGTGATATTACCTGAGAAAAAGCTATGCAGGATCAGGTTAATAACTCTAAATGCCTTTTTGGCTATGTAGTTACAATAGGCTCTAGCACTTAGATTATTAGAGATGAGTACTCCAAGGTCCTTGAAAGAATTTGGGTCATCAACAAGGACTTGACTATTCAGCTTTTATTTTATTTTCTGATTTTTTTTGCCAATATGTAAGACAGAGCATTTATTTGTTGACATTTTAAGTTGCAATTTGCTTGACCATTCTGATACATAGTCAAGGTCTTTTTGAAGGGTAGCAGTATTGTCTGTGGTGTTAAATAGCTTTATATCATCAGCAAAAAGAATGCAATTGCTCTTAATAATAAGAATAGTTTCTGTGTATACATTCCTATACCCTGGACTTTTGTGTCCTTGATTGTAGTTAAACAAATTACTTTGTTACAAGTAAGGGAGATGTCTTACAGAAAGTTCGTTGATGCCCAGGACACAAATGTAAGAGGGTTGTTTACAACTTTAATAGTACCCTATGTACACTGACACATACTTCTTTGCTATAAAAAGGAATCTATCCACTTTGCCGTGTTAAAACATTGCTTTTTCCCCCCTGAAACCATATTTTCCTTATATAGCTAAAAGAAGCAACTATTTCACAATCCATATTTAAATAGGAAATAGTGAATATTTTATTCTGTTTCATTCTGTTTCCTTTTTTTTTTAAAGAGAACTAAAATATCTTTATAAATTGGACGAAAAGAATTCAAGACTTGAGCAATTTTTATTGTTGCAGCAACTGATTCATGGATCCAGCAGGTTTATTTGGAGCTTTATGACTTTTGTTCTTAGAAATTTGACTTTGAATCCTGTGTTTTAAACAGTGGTGGGATTCAAATTTTTTGACTACTGGTTCTGTGGGCATGTTGTGACTTGGTGGGCTTGGCAGGGGAAGGGTACAATAAAATCTCCATTCCCACCCCACTCAAAGGAAGGATGCTATATAATTTCCATTTTTTCCTCATTCCAGGGGAAGGTTACTGCAAAATCTCATTCCCTTCCCACCCCCATTAACCTGATTTCCAGCTCTGTTCTCCTGTGAAGGGCAACCAAAGAAGACCCAGCCAATCAACTGGCACTCGGGAGGCAGAGAATAGATGGGGGAAGGACCAGTCAGAGGTGGTATTTGCCAGTTCCCCAACCGAACTACCTAAAATTTCCACTACCAGTTCTCCAGAACTGGTCAGAACCTGCTGAATACCACCTCTGGTTTTAAACCATGTTTCTGAATTTACTTAAGATGTAAAGTAGTTCCCTTAACTAGTTTTGTTCAACAGCAAATTACAACAAATACATTTGAACTTATAAATGTTATAAACATTTGTAAACATTTCAGGATAGCTGCTGTTCTATTATAGCCGTGTTAGCAGATACTAACTAAGCCATCTTTTATTTAATCAGGACCCTTCACATAAGCATAACTGGCTGGTTTCTCATGTTGCCATAAGCCATAAACCATGATTTGCAAACCACCAGAGGCTGAATTGGCAAAACTAAAACTAAACATAATGATTTAGCATGGTGAATAAACCATCTTTCTGTAATTTATATCTATTAGTATAATGCACAAATGAGTCTTTTTCTTCAATTTTATTCCTACAGTAATTTATGGTTGTATTAAAGCAAGTTGCTAATGCACTTATAATAATATAAATTGTCAAAGGTTATAAAGAAAATAAGTCTAATACCACTGCAGTCATTATCAGGATTTGCTTTTTGAAAAGCTACTACAATAGTAAAGAGTATAAATATGACCCAAAAGTCTCTAGTTAAAAAATTGAAGTTATGACTATTCTGTTTTAGGGAGGTTATTTAAAGATGACATCCAGTAACCCAGTATAGCCAAAGTGTGGTCTGTTATTTAGAACATTGAACATAGAAAAATAGAGCTGGAAGGGTCCTCGGAGATCTTCTAGTCCAACTCCCTGCTTCAGGAGGAGACCTTACATCATTTCTATTGTGGTCTGCTGGCAGCCTGTGGAGATGGCAGGAGAGTCAGACAGTGGGGAGGAACATGGGAGTCTGGGAAGGATTTGGATGAAGGTACTACATCTGACACAGAGATGGGGCCAGGGCCATCTGGGAGTTTTGTGCTGACTCCAGAGCCTCCAGAATCTGACATCAGTGAGGCAGAGGAACAAGGGGAGCCTGTTCCTAGTGCGCATGTGCACAGAGCTGTCAGAAGGCAAGTTAAAACAAAAGGGGCAACTCAGGAGTAAGGCTTGGAGGTGATTGGCCCTCCCATAAGATATAAAGGAGGAACAAAGGGACATGAACCTTTGCAGGAAGCAATTTTGTTCGTACTGGTCAGTTTGAAACCCGAAGCTCTGTGTTGAATTTGTGCTCCATTTGGCCTTATATAACTAATTGGAAATTTAGTCATGTGGCAGCATTTCAAGGAAGATAAGGTGCGTGCTTATCAGACTTATCTCGAAGGACTTTGGCAGACTTCCATGGGACTATTTACAAACTATTTGAGACTCATTATGGGCTGTGACAGTCATTTAAATAAAGAAAAAGGGGTTTGGGGACTAACCTGGGGTGGGATTCTACCGGTTCTCACCTATTCACTAGAATTGGTTTTTAACTTTCTAAGCAGTTCAGAGAATCAGTTGGTGGGAGAAATCTCCTTTTGTTTTTTTCCACCCTGATTGTATTCTTGGCAGTATGCCTACAGTTACTATCTCCAAAGGAGTTTTTTTTTCCTTTGCTGGTACTATCTTAAAGGGGAAGGGTTGTTTTAAGCTTTTTACACTTCTGTCAGGAGGAAATATTCCCCTGGAAATACTTCCAGTCTCATGCAACAATCAGCACTTTGAAGAAATAATTGAATAATGTAGCAGAGCTGCAGGAAAGAAGCTGTTAATGACAAGGAACCAAGATGAGTGACATTCAGCAAGGCATCTTGGCTAGCTAGAAAGATTAACATTTAAAAGTGAGTTTACATACGCTTTCTGATTTTTGGTCTAAAACTGGTTTTTGGTGAAGTTTAATTCTGTGTTTGATGACATTTAATCCTGTGTTTATTGATGGGGTAATTTTCCCTATTCAGCTTTGTTTGGAAAGAAAAAGGTTAATCTCTGTTCCTGAAAAGAAACTGGATTGAGAAATCGGGCGAGTTCCTTGTGTCTATTTGTTCTAGTAATTGGTTTAACAAGCAAGTGCCACTGTTGTGATTTAATTATTTGAATTGTGTTTGAATTTTTTTCTGCCTCATGGTTTCTTTTTCTATCTGGGGATGGGGTCTTCCTTCAGTCTGGGTGTACTTTTGGGGTGTACTTCCAAGAGGCAGGATGCAAGCTTGGCACTGATTTGTTTACTGCCTTTCTGGGGAGCATGTGACCTTTCCTTAAATCTGGATGATTTCCTTAGGATATCTTGTGAGGTGAGTAAGACCAGCTGGTGTCTTTAAGTGGTGCAAATGGATCTAAGGATTGTTTCTCCTGTGTGCTCTTTCTGGAGAACTTAAATTACCTCTCTGTTAAAGGGTTGCACTTTGTGAACAAGAGTTGGCTGTTCATAAAGCTCATAAAACTTTGAAATAGTTGCAAATAGTTATCATTGCATTTTAACTATTTTAATTCCTCAAGGTGCTCTGGCACCCTGCCTGATTTGTAACTCTGGCTTGCAGGTATTTTTAATCTAATGATTGGTATTTAGGGCAGCTTTTTGCAAGCAAAGAAGCTTTTTGTATTTTTGTACAGGTAATCCTTAGCTTATAACAGTTCATTTAGTGACCATTCAAAATTACAATGGCACTGAAAAAAGTAACTTATGATTGTTTTTTACACTTACGACCATTGCAGCATCCCCACTGTCATGAGAGGCCAGGAGAGGAGAAGCACCCCTTGTGAGTGATGTTGAGTTGGCCATGCCCACCCAGTCACGGGACGTCCAAGCCATGCCCACCAACTAAGCAATACAGAACCGGTTGTTAAAAAATTTAAATCCCACCCCAGGGATTAATGTTTGTTTGTTAGTCTCAATAAGTCTTGATCAGAACAATTTCAGACAAATGGTTGTCCAGTCTCTTTTTGAAAGCCTTCAGTGATGGAGCACTCACAACTTCTGTTAATTGATTTACGATATGTCCATGTTGAGAAATTCATTGGAACAAAGATTCTTCTAGTCTATTATCTCTAGAAAGCTCTGCAATCCAGTGAAATGTATTATGGCGAATTGCATACCATACAGAATAAAATAAAAATAAAAGGAGAATGGAAAAACACACTATGAAGTTATAATTACATCTTAGAAAATAACATACCTACAACGATCAAGAATTCTTCTTGAACAATTTTACTGTAATTGCCACTTAAATCAATAAAATATGAAAATTATTTAAAAAATAATGCCCCAAGTAATTAAAATTCACAGATCTTGGATACAATCACCACAGTAATGCTTGCAATGGAATATAAAAACATCATACTAAGATTGTCAGACAGTATACAAGAAACAAACATCAAGAAATAAATAACAGGAAGGACTGAACAATTTGAGGTTTTTCTAGACCAGCAGCTAAAGGGCTTGTCACATAGGCTGACGGATGCAAAAAGTATGTAAAAAGGACACAGCGGATGAGAACATTTTCCGTCCATTGTTATCCACTCTCAAAAGTGCCCCAAATTTGCATAAACAGAGCGGACAACAACGGAAAGGAACGG
>BHFT01010007.1:0-16079 GCA_004320025.1 Laticauda laticaudata
CTTAGGCAGACATGTATGTATAAGGTCTTAGACTAATCATTACCCAATACTGAAGTCAAAGTTTTATTCCCACAGTATGTCCAATCATATTTGGCCAAATAAGGTATTCTAGTCTAGTCTAGTCTAGTCTTCTTTTAAAGCAAAGATAGAAGTTACAAGGAAATGTCAGAAAAACATACTTGAAATTGTCTGGTATATAGATTATAGAGAAATTGGCTTTCATAGTATTCTATTCCAAATAAAATTATAAACTTTTTTTTATATGGCATTAGTGCCATATAAACTGGCATATTTATTCCAGGTGGGGTTCAAATGAAAATTAGCTTATTTTTGTAGAGTGATATGGCTTAGCTAATTTGTGGATTGTCTCAGATACCACATAGACATATATGGTTGGCAAATTCTGTACTTCCTTATTAGCAACATGACACAATAAAATATAATATTAGACAAGAGAAAAATCTACTATAAAAAAGGCTAACATTGGGAGGCGGGAGGAATTTGTAGCTGTCCCACAATAACTCAGTTTTTGAAAGTTTACATATGAAGTACTGCTTATATTTTTAGTAGGTATTTATTCTATTATTTGGAAGTGCCTTAAACATGTCACAATCATATTGAATTAAAAAGTCAGATATTAATAATAAACGAGAAATTATCTTCCAGTTGAAGCCTGATGTTAAAATGGAACATTCATTTAGCAATTTTAGGTTTGTGGCCAGACACATGAAAAAGTTGAGAGCTGAGAGAGTGAATACCTTTCAAACAATGTTAGCCTTGAGAGGTAATTTTTTTAAATATAATTATAAAACCATTGATGAATTGCTCTTGTATATTTAGAACGCCAATGACACCAGTAAGGATCCTTCAACCATGTTCATTTATGGTACTAAAATTGCACCACACTGTGTATTATTTTTAAGAATTTCAATAGGAGCAAAAATACCATTCATTCTTCCAAATACACTACTTCGGAAGCACTTGAAGCAACCTGGTCTGTTTTACATTGTGATCTGAAAATCTGCTTAATGGGTTGTTTTAAAGCAATGGACAGCCATTATGTGCAGGCTTGTGTTATGTATGTGAGTATCACAATTTCAGAATTCTCCTAAATTTACTTTAAAAATTGTTCTCTTAATCCTTCACCTTATGTCAGTGTGTATTCAGTGTTCCCTTCATTGCCATACAGATTTTTCCTCGGGTCATTTTTTTTTTTGCCGAGTCTGGAACTTTCAGATGTACAAGTGATTTGTTCATATTATCATAAGCCTTCTGTAAATGAAGTCACAGTTCAGGCAATGCTAGAATACAAATGTGTTAATGAGCTTTCTTCAGACAACTATTAAGTCACTTAAATGCTCTTATTTATTTTACACATGAGGAGTTTTGCACTATAATTTGCTTTTCTTTTTAGCAACTTTTCACATCAAATTGAAAACACAAATTGCTACCTTAAAGACAATTGAACTAATTGATTTTCATCAATGCCACATATTAAACTTTAGCTTTGAATTGAAACCAAAGTAAAATGGGAATACCTTATATTCCCATTCTTACATACAATTCTTATAAAATACAGGCTGAAATGAAAGCACATTTCATTTCACTGGAAAACATTCCGGATCTTATTAAATTTAATACTAGTACCAAAATAAGAATTCCTGTGTTTCTTTGCAAATCCATCTATCCAGTGGTGGGATTAAAAAATTTTTACTACCGGTTCTGTGGGCCTGGCTTGGTGGGCATGGCAGGGGAAGGATACTGTAAAATCTCCAGTCAAAGGTAGTATTTGCCGGTTCTCCAAACTGCTGAAAATTTCCGCTACCGGTTCTCTAGAACTGGTCAGAACCTGCTGAATACCATGTCTGCATTTATGTAATTAATTTTATTTCCAGGCAAATGAATATAGTGAAATTAAAACAATACAGATGTGTTGAACATATAACTTTATTTCATTTAATTCATTCATTTTTAAAATGAAATTTATTCCATGGACACCTTTGTATTGGTAAGCCTATCTAATATTTCTAAAGCTGAAAATCAGTATTATAACAAACAAATGACAGATATTATAGGGTTCCAGTCTATATTAGCCTGATAATCACAAGCCTAAAATAATATTTCATGTTGAATTTTATATATGATTTTCTGAAATTAAGTCTCACAGACATTAGTTAGTTGTTTGATCTTTTTAACCATAATTTAATCCTCTAAATTCTAAACCTTTGGCATCTCTGTCCTATCAAAGAACATGATCCTTCTCACTAAAAAAGCAAATAATTTTCCCCAAGACAGACATTTATATATTTACATATAGACCATTGTGTAAGCATTACATAATTAATATTTCACTGATATATCTTGTGTCCCACTTATTATTTTTCAGCCTGATCATTAATGTGCTCACCACCAGTTAAGAACAAATTTTAAGTCATCCTTGTTTTCAATTATGGTTAGCTAGATTTTCTCATAAAATATATTTCTTATGAAGATTATCTAATTTATTTATTTATCAAATTTTAAAACTGTCCACCTACGTCACAGAGGAACTTTGTGGGAGAGACTAATAAAATATTAAAATGCAAAAACAGTATAAAAATGTAAACTGACTGTTGCTGCGAGAAGAGGAAGACAATCTGCTTTGGCTGGGACACTCTTTTTATTAACTTACATGCTTTGTATTAAACTTATCTTAAAAATCAGTGGCAGCATTAATCAAATAAAATTTCATATATTAAGAGATGGTTACAATAAAATAGAAAAGCTATATGGATTTATGTATTATTGCTGCACTGATTTCATATGCTTCAGTGGAATTCAAAGTATCAACTTTAGAATCTAACTACATTACTATGCCAGATTCTGAGTTGAGGAGTTGTGCATGTGTCATGAGGTGGGTAGAGATAATTTAAAAAATGCTACATCATCAGTAGTGCTACTATGCATGCATACAGAGATGTAGACAAACAACGTTGTCTGGGACTGGCAACAGGCTAGACTGCGACAGATTAGCAATAATAGGTGGAATTGTAGGGGAAAAATTGGGAAAGTTAGATATCCATGATGGCGAACCTATGGCATACAGCCCTCTCTCTGGGCGTGTGAACCATTGTTCCAGCTCAGGACTGCCACACATGCAGTGTGCCTCTTTCACTGGCCAGCTGGTTTTCAGGTTTCTGCTGTGCATGCATGGGGGGTTGGGCACATGTTCAGGGGTCACACGTGCAAGCATGGGGGTCATGTGTGCAAGCTTGAGGGTCATGGGAGAGTCACACACACATGTGTGAGGTTTCAGGGGATTGCACGCGCATGTGAGGGGTGCATGCATATGGCACACACACATGTAGCATTTTGAGTATGCGTGCATGTGCACTTTGGGCAATTTATATTTGTATTTTTAGCTCTGAACAGTAAATCTTTTTGATTCTAAGTCTGCACCATTTCTGTTGCTATTACAAGTTCTTTCATTTCAGCCTTTTTAAAAAGTTCAATATCTCAATTGATGGATTAATAGGAATGTTTCTCATTGTGTGAAAATTGAAGATTCTGCCCTTATTGTGGACTTTGAACTTCATTTAAAGCTGAACTTCTTGGGTCTAGCTGTTATTTGCTGCTTTATTATTTCAATGCTTCCTTAAACTTCCATGTTTTTAGGTGATATTTCTTGGTCTAGTATTATTTTGTCTTGTTCTTTAGCTTCTTTTCTTTCATTTGTTCTGTCCCCTTGCATCTGATCACAGTCTGCTGATCCTATTTTCTATCCTAATCTTCCATTTTGGTAGGGTACCATTTAGCTGTTTTGCTCTTTATTTGCATTCCAGGTATTCAGTTATAACTGCAGCTACACTGTATAGTATATTAGTTGGATGTTTCTTGCAGTGAGCTGCTGTTTATATTTGATATTACAATTTTGGTATTTTTCAGTGCTTGTGCTAGTTGTTTTGTTGGAACTTCTTCTTCGTTGGAGCTTCAGTACAGGCAACTTTATTCTGTGTTTTTGTGAGATGCTCAGTGATTCTTTGTTTCAATTCTTCTACTGCTTTCATTGTCGAGTTTTGTTGTTTCTGAGGAAAAGAATGGGGTCCTGGTTTTCCAAATATAAACAATTCAATAATTGCCCAGGATGTCCAAATGTCCAGGAACTCCAAAATCTATCAAGATTCTTGTAGCCCAGGCAATGACTGAGCTGAAATGCACCTCTTTTAATTATGTCTCACCATATTTTTATGGCAGTGACACTGTTTATCTGGTTCCTTTATGTTCCGAGATGGAACATATTAACTTGGCTGGAATGGATATTGCCCAAAGGATGCTTGATATTTTCCACCTGGGTGTTCTTGAGGTTTTCTTTCTTAACATCCCAGCTTCTCAGGACAGAAACTTGCAGGGCACAAACACCTGCATGGTATTCAATTTGATGGAAGCCTTTTCCTCACTTTGACCTCCAGATAAGAAAGTGTTGCCAAAAGCAACTTCTTTAGGAGCATATTTTATTGTGAAGGATAATTTTCACAATAAAGGTAGCCATCATGTTACAATTTCAAATGGTATGAAATGTGGACCATTTGCCACTGTTGTTGTTAAATGCCACAGTAATCCAGCCAGTCCTGGTTGTCCCAGGTTGGATTAAGCCATAAGCGGAGTGTTAGTGTTGGAAGGCATTTTTTTTTCTTCGATTTCATAGTGAGGTAGAAGACTAGACTCAACAACATTTTTAATCAGATAGTTAAGGACAAGTTACCCTGCACCTGGAGAGGAGCGTCTGGAGGAATGTTTCCAGTTAGTACAATGAATTGATTGGGTCATGTGATGGACTGATGAGTGCAGGGGATGGTTTTCTTTTGGGAAGGGAAAACCAGAAATTCTGACAACTCTAATAAAATGGAACTTTGAGGAAATGCTTGTCTCAGAGTTTATTGGTTTGGAGTTGGTTAGTTGGAATGCTGACATTAACCCAAATCCCTAAATCTTCAACCAGCTCCTCAGGAACCAGGAGCTGTCCAGGGTCCTATGTCCCAAATGCTGATCTACTAACTGGGCAGCATAAAGACTCAGGGAAGATTTATTTATTTGATTTCTTAATTGCTTACAAGGTAATAGATATAAGTATAAACATGAGTAAGAATATAGGAAATAGTACGAATAAATGGGGACAATAGGAGAGGGACGTAGGCATGATGGTGCACTTATGCATGCCTCTTACAGACCTCTTAGGAATGGGGTGAAGTCAATAGTGGTTAGTTTGAGGTTAAAGGAGTGGGGTTAGAGGATGTAACAACAGTCAGGTAGTGCATTCCAGGCATTGACCACTCTGTTGCTGAAGTCGTACTTTCTGCAATCAAGTTTGAAGCAGTTTACATTGAGTTTGTATCTGTTGTGTGCTCTTATATTGTTGTGGTTGAAGCTGAAGTAGTCATTTACTGGTAGGACATTGTAGCAGATAATGTGTGTGCTATGCTTAAGTCTAACCATAGGTGGCGTAGTTCAAGGTTGTCCAAGCCCAAAATCTCAAGCCTGGNGAATAGAATAGAATAGAATAGAATAGAATAGAATAGAATAGAATAGAACAGAATACTTTATTGGCCAAGTGTGATTAGACACACAAGGAATTTGTCTTGGTGCAAATTGAGATTGACATGGGGTCCTTTGTCAAAACCTTGTACTCTCCCTCTGAGAAAATGACATGAGCAATTGAAGCTACCAAGGAGGAATGGCTATAAGGTGTCTGACTCAAGGAGCCAGAGTCCTAGAAACTTGGTCAGGCTAAACCAACTCCAGAGACAGGAGTCGAGGCCACCTGCACACTGATCAGGGACCAGTCTGATGAGATCAACCCAAAGTCCTGAGTGGAGAGAGCAGAGACCTTTGGAGTCTGACAACTCATTGTTGGGATTGGAGCCTGCTGCCTCCCTCATGAAATTAGTCATTGACAGGTGTCCTAGAATGGTTCAGGAATCTTGAGGTGGGTAGTTATGCCCTGTGAGACCAGGTTGGTCAGCCAAGGTGGGACCTGACTCAAACCATGTTCACATTTCTAAACACATAGTCAGCAAGTGGCCATAGTGCAGTGACAGCCTCCTTCTATTCAGCCTGAGATTACAGAAGGACTGGCCCCATGCAGCCGGCCCAAACTAATGGAGATAAACAGTGACTGCCACCACAGTTGGAGGTCTGAAACTGCCAGTCACCCTGTCTTGCCAGCAGGTTTTCATGCTCCCTCCAGCAGAGTGCATTTCCTTTGGCTGGGGCTTTTATCCCAGTCAATGGTGGGTGCAGTACCAAAGGACACCAGCTCCATTCATGCCACCAACTCCTGCCTCTCCACCCAATCTGGCCAGTAGCCAGCTCTGGCCCAGCAGTCAGCTCTGGCTCAGCATCCAGCTATGGCACAACAATCAGTCCCTGCCGGACTTCCGGTTTGCAGGGCTTTGGTGGCAGGCAGTAATCCGCAATCGTGAATAGTTTCTGCCTGGGCTCACCACCGGAGCACCCCGAGCCAGCTGGCTTCAGGGCTAAGCCACCCCGGAGAGGTTGGTGAAGACGGGGGAGATTCCAGCAGGGTCAAGGAAAGCCGCATCTTACCTCCCCAGCTGGCTAAACTCCCTTTCCCGAAGGCGGTAGAGCGGTGGTCAGAAATGGCCACCTCAAAGAATCAGGAAAAGAATGTGCAGGAGGAAGAAAGGTGCTGAAGTGAAAGTTTTGGCTTTGACTGGGAATCAAGAAGAAACAACTTAAGAGTCATCGCCGGAACTTAAACATTTTATTTTTAAAAAAAACGATAACATTGCTCCAAAGAAGACTCAGAACAGCGGCAATGAAACGTGAGATAAGCGGAAAGTGTATTTTTATTTTCATTCACAATCTCTCATTATCGCTTAACATTCGACCAGCTGAAACAGAGATGACATGAGAAATCAGAAAATCGTCGTCTTTCGTCATCAACAAGGCGGATACTTTAAACTGGAAAAATTTAATAGCCAAGGCGGGATAGTATAAAGCGAATTGTTCTGAAATATAAAGAGAAGGCAAAGAGAGGAGAGAGAGGAGAGAGGAGAGAGATGGAGAAATAGAGGAGAGAGATGAGAGAGAGGAGAGGAGGATTTACTTTTAGCTGTAAGATGGGAAAAGGATGAGGAGACGGGAAGAGAATAAGAACAGGGATTGGGAAGGACAGGAGGATAGGCTCTCGCAGATCTGCGCACAGGAAGGTCAGAGAGTTAAATTTTAACCGAAGGACTGGACGTAAAGAGGTAGCATTTTAACTGGGACATTGCTGATTGAACTGAAATATCTGACTGACCAAGCAAGAGAAAGATAAAACGAATGAAGCGAGGCTTTGTAGTGATATTTGGAAATGAACTTGTGAGTATGGACTTTGGGACTTGTTGAATTATATTGGAAGGATTAAAAATCACTTGATGTGGTTGTGTTTTAAAGAAGAAAAGAAACTCTAACAATGGCACTTCACTTCTGGGTACAGACTGAAAATAGAAATTTAAAAAATGTATAAACGAAGAGGCAACAAGAAAGAGAAGGTGTTTTTGGGTTTACTGTTTTTTCATATTCTTGAAGTGGCGATCTTTACTATGAGAAAACTACAAGAAAAGACTAACGGCAACGAAGAAGATTTGGGAACAAAGAAGCAAGCCATTCTTTAAGTGAACAAGTAAGTTTTACTGTTGGGAAGGAAAAGGGAAAGACGGGAAAGGAGGAAATGGAGAATTTGGAGACCTAAAAACCAACGCAAAAAAGGGAAAAATAAGGTTGAAAAGTAGTACAGTAATGTTGAGAAAGCAATAGAAAAAAGGAAATACAGAAAAGGAAAATTGAGTGGAGACGGACCATAGGGGGTAAAAAGGGCAGAGAGAAGAAGCAAAGAAGGAGGGAAGAGAACAGAAGCTACGAAGGGTGTGAAGACAAGATGTAAAGAACAGGACTTATTTAGAGAGATATAATGGGTAACAAAATTTAATTGAAAATAAGGAATTCCTCGCAAAGTACACTATGCATTGTATGGTTTATATTTGCTATTTCAGAAATAATATCAGGAAAATCTCGAAACGTACACGTATAGATGCTCACGTAAACCCCATTTCTGACACTACAATCCTAAATGGAATGAAGCTAGATAATGAAGACGAATTAATTTTAGAAAGGAATGGAGAACATCTTTTAATGACATAATGTTTTAAAAATGACACGTGAAGTAAGGGGGAGAATCATGGGAAAGTTTACAAAGCAATTCCCATAGAAGCATGATAGACGTATTTGAAAATGTAATCGGTGTAAATGTTTTAAAATTGTAATAGAATATTAACATTAATGGATAGAATTTCGAATTGGGTATGGATTCGTGTTGTTTTAATTATTATTATATATTTATATCTTTTCAGAATGATTTTTTCTTCTTTTAAAATTGTGAAATGTACGTAGCTTGTACATGTTGACTAGACGGCACAGAATCCAAACGGAAGTTTATGTTCTTTATTAAGTGTTATAGGACGAATTTTAGGGGAAAGATATAAAGTGTCATACTCCAATAGTGACTGGCAGGAGGACGCATTTTTGTTTAAGGTGAGAAAAGGAATAAAGACTAGCTGAAATAATGGCAAGCACAAGGAATATGAAATATAATTGATCTGGTTTGAGATGAAACCACAATAAAAATAAATTAAGAGAAAGTTAAATAGAGGGGATCAAAGCCAGATAGAAAAATTGTAGAGATGGTAAGTAAAGATAGTGAACATGGTATAATTAAAATGAGGCAGATATTTGAATTGGTTGAATTGGTGTCTGTACAAAGAGATGTAACCCCGGATCAGGCTGCTTTCAGAAAAGAGGTTTTATGTTTTCATGTTCTGTATTGTGTTTGTCTATGCTTGTTTCTAAAAATCAATAAAAAATTTTCAAAAAAAACAACAACTAGTCCCTGCCCTACCACCGGTTATCCCAGTTGCACCTCCAGCAGTGCAGCCACCCTCTCCAGCTGTGGTGCTGCTGCTGGGATTCAGGGTGACTTTTGATGGGACCCCAGGGAAATGGCATACTTCCTCAACCAAGTCTAGATATACATCAACCAGTATGGAAAGCAGTACTAGTTGGACCATGACCTAATCTCAGAAATTGGGGATGGAATGAATGAGGGGGAAGCAGCTGAATGGATAGTCCAGCTACATGATGAAGGTACTGCTGAGTTAGATTCATCCAACTGCTCAGGGCCAGATTTGAAGACACAGACTGCAGGAATGAAAATGAAGCCCTGTTTAAAACCATGGGGAATCATCTCCTAAGGAGTTTGGAACTTCAGAAGAGTGGCTGTTAACCTTAGACACTGGCCGGAGTCAATCCTTATTCACTATTTCAAAGAAGCCATCAATCCAGAAATCAGAAAAGTGTGGGACACCTGAGGAGTACCCAACTAGCTGTAAGACTGGTACAGCATGGCCCTGGCAAAGAACTGGGAGATCAATCCACACCACAAGCCCAGACTGGAGAAGCAAGTGAGAAGACACTCTAGGCCAATGAACCCCAGCGAAGCCTCTTGAGCCACTGTGTGCCTAGCAGACAGGCAGCATTAAATACTACCGGTGCAGTCAATTCGGTCACAGAGCTTCCAACTGTCTAGCTCCTGCACCCGTCCCTCAACTATGACCAGCCATGGCTTTCAGAGGAATAAGGACCCCAAGGAAGCCTCCAGACACAGGCAGGTTCACCCGCCAAGCTGTAGAGGTTCCCCTTCCTGCAAATGAAGGTGAGGAACCTCCAGTCAGGGAAGCTCCTCTAGGAACTGCCAGAAGAGAAGATGACCCAATGGTAAGTCAAGCAATTTGCCCTTTTGCCATTAAAATCAAGTTGGTGGTACCAGAAACTGGGGTACAGGGGTAGGAATGGTGATAGACATGGTCTGTATCAGATGCCTATTTGGGTTCCCCATTTTTGAGCAATTAGGAATAAAGATGAGACCCTTGGCAAGCCCAATTCATATCAAGCAAGTCGATGGGACATTGATACGTGGAGCCCCAGCTACCCAAGTCACAGAACTTGTTATGTTGGAAATGGGAGGGCATCAGGAACTCTTACAGTTTGTAGTAGCCCCAAAGATGATTGAATCCATTATATTAGAACTCCCTGGGCCCCCACGATAAATGGGAAGATGGTTACAGGAAGATCATAATAGGCATTGGGCCATTGCTACCAATCCCTAGGGGGTTGCCTCGGGAATAGGGGCCAGCCAACAACTAGTCTCAGACCATCAGAAGTGACATCAGCTGCCACAGAGACCCTGCCTATCTACCCATCGGTCCCTAAGGAATAGCAGGGCTTAGCTGGCATTTTTAGTGAGGAGGAATGCAATATCTTCCCATCCTATCAACTAACCAATTGTGCAATTGAAATTGAGCCAGAAGATAAATTACCAAAGCCAAAAATATATTCCATGACACCAGTAGAAATGACTAAGTTGAGGAAGTACATTGACACCAACCTAGTCAGAGGATTCATCGAACCCACAAAATCGAAAGTAGCCACCCCAGTGTTATTTAAAGCAAAGAAAGATGGGAGGAGGAGGCTTTGCATGGATTTTCATGGGATCAGTGCCATGTGTGTGCAAAACACCTACCTACTTCCCTCATGAAAGATCTGTTGAATCACCTGTCAAAAGGCAAATTATTGATGAAGCAAGAGAAGCATATTCCAGGTTATGCATTAGGGAGGGGGGCGAATGGAAAATGGCTTTCAGTTTGCACTCCTGAGAAGTTTCCAATTCCAAATCAGGTCTTTTGGATTCCAGGGAGCACCCACAGTCTTTATGCAATTAAATAACAAAGTGCTGCATGAGCATTTATATGATGGAGTCCGAATTTATCTGATCAACATTCTCATATTCAGCAAAACACCAGAGGAACATATCAAATTGGTGTGGCAAGTACTGAAAAAAACTTCTAGCTGCAAAACTCTATGCAAAGATGTCAAAATGCTAGCTCCATAAGATGTCCCTAGACTACCTGGGCTACTCAATGTCAAATGAGAGGATTGAGATGGATCCAGGGAAAGTGAAAGCTGTGCTGGACTAGCAGCTCCCTTGCACTTGCAAACAGCTCCAAAGCTTTCTGGGTTTTGCCAACTTCTATAGACAATTCATACCAGCCTTCATGAAATAGAAATTGAATTACTGAAAACTGTACTCCTCCCAAGAAGCCGAAGCCAACTCAGCTGCTAGTATGGACATTACTGTCAAAAAAGCATTTGAGAAATTAAAACACGTCTTTGTGGAAGAGCCTGTTCTTCAACATCCAGACCCTAACAGACCAACTATCATTCAAGCAGATGCCAGTGATGGGGCCTTGGCAGTTGTGCTCCTTCAAAAGAACCCCCAAGGCCAACTGCTACCTTGTGCATATGTGTCTAAAAACTAACAGACACAGAGCAGAGTGGGCAGTGTGGGAAAAAGAAGCCTTTGCAGATAGTTGCTCTCCTATCATGGAGGCACTTCCTAGAAGGGACTAAATAGTCATTTGAAGTCTGGACTGACCACAAAAACCTCAAAACTCTGAAGACATACCAGAAACTTTTCCCTAAACAAGTTTGCTGGGCTCAATACATAAACATTTTAATTTCCAATTAAAATACCTCTGGGGGGGGAGATAATTTGCTAGCAGATGCGCTATCAAGAAAACCCCAATATGACAGTCAATGAGAGGAGATCACTCATACAATGATTCCGGAAACACAAATTCCAGCCCATGCCACCATTAGGGGCCAAGCCAAACATAGCACTAACTCCTCTAAAGAGAAATTGATTCCGGACCTGAAAGTGTTGATTCTAGCTGACTCATGATTCACAGAAAACCAAAAGACTTTAACATTGAGGGATAGGTTGGCATGGAAGGTATCCAAACTTGATGTGCCAGCAGCTGTTGATAATGCATCAAAGTCTTGACTCTCAACTGGGTGGCAACTTTGGGGTCCTGAAAACCCTCCATCTAGTTAGAAGACAATTTTGGTGGCCAGAAATGAAAGTGGATTTTAAAAACTATGTCAAAAGTTGCTCAATTTGTGCTTCTATGAAGATGAGACCAGGAAACCATCTGGGCTCCTCCAGCCAGTGGCCAAACCCAGTAGACCCTGGGAAGAAATTGCCATGGACTTTATAGTTGAAGTCCCAGAAAGTCATACAGTAATATGGACTGTGATTGATTTGTTCTGTACGCAAGCCCATTTCACTGCTAAAAAATCTAGTTAAAATGTTTGTGAAGCAAATACACAGGCTTCTTGGGGTGCCGTGGAGAATAATTTCAGACAGAGGAGTCCAATTTACCACAAAGTTCTAGAGGAATTCCTGAGATCTATTTGATCATCCTAAGGACTTAGCTCAGCTGTTCATCTGAATACCAATGGAGCTGTGGAACATTGAATTCAATGGTGGAACAATATCTCAGATGTTATGTGGATTACCAACAAGAGAAGTGGGTGGACTTACTACTGCTTGCAGAAGTGGCTAAAAGCAATGCAGCACACAGTGGCACAGGATTAACTCCTTTTCAGATCAGAAGTGGCATGAAATTTGTTCCAATGCCAGAATTGCCCATAGAACCACCCTCCTCAATGTCGTTAACAGAATGGATGGAGTCATTAAAGGATTGAGAAAGCACAAAAAAATGCCCTGACTGAAGCAGTGGAAGTGTATAAAAAGCAGGCTTAAAAATAGGACTCTCCAGTCCCCCTTCCGAATGGGAGACCAAGTTTACTTGTCTACTAAATACCTTAAGTAAATGCCTAGTAAGAAGTTAGGACCATAGTTTTTAGGACTTTTCCCCATAGTGAAAGTGATTAATCCAGTAACTGTCCAACTCAGCCTCCTTCGAACACTAGGGACATCCAGTCTCCCACAGTAGTTTGTTAAAACCAGCTGTCAGTTCAAGGTTAAGACCTCAGACAGCTGCTCCCCCCATGCCAGTTTTAATATAAAGGGAAACCCATTATGAGGTGAAAAAATTCTCGATTCTAGATTGTACAAAGGCAGGTTGCAGTATTTATTGCATTGGAAGGGGTATCCTTTGTCTGAAGCTATTTGGCTAAAAAATTGAGGTGTAAAAGCAGGTATATTAGTGAAACAATTTCATGATAAATTTCCAGGCAAGATTGGAGTGGTGGTGGTTAAATTGGTTGTTTGCTGAAAAAATTAGCCTCATTCCAGGATGTGATTTTCTCCTGAGGGGGGAAAGCCTGTCAGCCTTGGAAGCCATTTTTTACTTGGAGGCTTTGTGGTTGCCAAAGGGGTGGGGGGTTTCATAGTGAGGTAGAAGATTAGGCACAACATTCTTTCTCAGAGAGTCAAGGACATGTTAACCTGCACTTGGAGAGAAGTGCCTGGAGGAATGTCTCCAGTTGGGACACAATTTGATTGGGTCATAGGAGGGACTGATGGATGCAGGAGATGGATCTTTGATTTTCTTTTGGGAAGGGAATACCAGGAACTCTCAGATTTGGGTTTTCCCAAATGTGCCAATATGATAACTAATAAACTGGAACTTTGAGGAAATGCTTATCTCAGAGTTTATTGGTCTGCAGTTGGTTAGTTGGAATGCTGACACGGAGGGAGTTCCAGCAATTATTGTAGGTGTCTTTGAATTCACTGAAATAGATTAAAAAGAAATAGGTTAGAATAATGTTTGTACAATCCTGTATTTGAGAACTGCACTTGAAGAGAAACCAAATTTTACTATTTTGAAAAAAATATAAGTATTTCAATGAAAAAAATCAACTAACATATTAAATTATATATCAAACAGCAGTTTTATTCAATGTGAAAGATGACATCATGTTCAGTAGACGTTCAGTTTTTATTTACAGTTTTATTTTATTTATTTTATTTATTTACTAATGTTCCAATTCATGAAACAGTTGACTATATGTACATTTTAGTGGAATCTAGCCAGATATCAATCCATATACCAATTGACATTCTCGAACAGACTGTATTTACCTTTTATATGCAATTACGTGTTTCTCTGGAGTCTTCTCTGACAGAGTCTGAAAAATGTTAAACAAATATTTTAGAACAAAGTAGTGCATCATCAATTGAAACACGTCTATTTCCCTCCCCAAAAATGGAAGGATAAATCTTACCGCCTTGGTATATCCAGGTGAGATAGGAATACCAGTTCAGAGCAGACATCATCGATTGCTTGCTCTCGAGCCCTTGCTAGTTCTTTGTTGTTCTCAATTTCTTTTGCAATCTCCTGTTAAAAAAAATGAAAATTAATTTTTAATACATTATAAAATTTTGCTTAAAGAGGTTGTTCTAATTTCTTACTATAATGTATGATACTTACAATCTTCATTCTCTTGATGGCTTTCTGGAATTTTTCGTAGTTGTCCTTTAATACCTGGCAGTCCATCTCCTCATCTCTGTTTGCATCTCCTGGCAAAAAAAAATAACAAAAGAACTATAATGTCTATGGTCAAACTTAAGATGAAATAAATCACTTTTCTTTATCCAATGAAAACAATTAAATGATAAGTCAAAATGATAGTCACTTTCTGGATTTTCTGGCATTTTCTTCTGAAGTTCTTTGTTCTCCTTCATCAGTTGAACCATTTCGTTGCCTAAACTGTGGTTTACCTCTTGCAACTAAGATGCAAAAATCACAAGAAGCAAACATCAATCATATGATATAAATGTGTAGACAAAAAGAGGAGCTTAAAACAGCATTGTACAGGAAATGAATGGCTTACAGCTCTTATTGTGAGGTCTTTTTCTGCCATCTGTCTTTCTTGAAGCAATGTAAATTCTTCTATCTGTTTGTTTTCTGTATTTTTGTGGGAAAACATTTGTGTTATTAAACAATATAAGACTGGCCATTAAATGGGAAGGGCGAGGTGTGATGGAGGGAGAGGATTGCCTTTGTATCCCCACTCCTGCTACAGTTCTCACATAAACAAAATAGTTGGCTACTTACTTTTGTCTCTTTGGTCTCTTTGGTATTTTTTATATTTTTCCAAACACACCTGCCAAAAGAAGACATTTTGAACAGCTGAGGACAAACCAACTGGAGAAGGAGAATTTGCTGTGTAAATTATAAATCATAGTGTGGATATAGTGATACTCGTTCCAAATACTTGTTGACTGTCACTTTTGCACAGTGTGTAGATGTTGTTTATGTTTACATGTCTCTTGATGGCCAGTTTGTCAGAATGCTAGGCTTCCATGAATTTTCTCATGTTTTTGGACTTGGCTTGGTCTAACATGGTCAATAATATAGATGCATAAAGGCAACCTCTGTTCTGCCCAATAAGCGCAACATTTCTAGGGCAGAAAACCAGGCATTGCCTCATAATCTTTCTTTTTCTTACAAATCTAACAAATCTTTCTTTGTCTCATAATTAGGGCCAAATTTATTGTCACTAGCTCAGTGTTTCTCAACTTTGGCTGCCTGAAGAAGTATAGACTTCAACTCCTAGAATTCATGCTGGCAAAAATTCTGGAGTTGAAATTAATACATCTTCAAGTGGTCAAGGGTAAGGTATACTACCCTAGCTAGTGGAGATGGGGAGGGGGAAAGAATGAGACCCCTAGTGACTATATCCATCCTTTCATTAATTTCTGTGGCAGCATGTTGGCAAGAAAAAATGAAATAAAAGAAAGAATCTCTTACCACAAAGAGGAGTTTCCCCGTGTAATAGAGGAATGTTTCCATCCCTAATGCCATAAGTTAAACTACACTAATCTTAAACAAAATATATTAAATATAACAAATAAAAAATAAATATAATTAATAATTATAATAATTAATAATTATAATAAATAATTCATAAATATAATAAATAAATAAATAAATAAATATTGTGTGTTAAATAATTTAAATAAATATATTAAACAAGATGAATAAGCAAATAAGCAAGCAAAGAAACACTGAAATGTTAGAAAATCTGATCTAAGCTATCACTAGTCAATGCGCACACAGAGTAAAACTCGTCAGTGCGCAAGTTTCACTAGCCCACCCAAAGCTTTTATTTACTTCTCCTTTGTGAGTTCATCTACCTCTAGCATCACTTTGAAGAATGACCTCACAAAGAGA
>BHFT01010008.1:0-23052 GCA_004320025.1 Laticauda laticaudata
AAAAGGAAGAGAGAATGGTTCAGCTGTGGGGGTCACTTGAAAGCACCTCCGACGATTCGTTCAAGTGATGGCGCTGTACCACTTCTCTGACCACTTTTGCTCGATGGTGTTGTGGTGGCAAGCTTCTCCATTGCATACTGCGAATGTTTCCTGTAGTGTGGTTCATCAGAGGCAAGGTTTGGCAAACAGAATTCAGGCTGCGCACCTTCAGTCCAGGGCTCCAGGTTTGTGCGATGGAAGGTTGGTGGCTTGGCTTGGTCAACCACTGGCTCTCAGACGGCTGTATGCAAGGTTCGTGCAAACATGGCTGGTGGCATACCATGCTTAGATGAAGTGATGGAATGCACGAAGGGTCTTCATTCCTCATGCTCAACTCATCAACTGGTCCAATACAGTCCAAATCTCTTTCTCTCATGACTCCATCCTCTGAGCCCAGGATAGCTCTTGGATTGTCTTCCTTACTCGTCCTTCTAGTGTAAAACTTGGATAGCAGTCTGTTGAACAGCGTTATATTGGTTTCTGGTGATAGAAATGAGTGCAGCATATCATACGGGATCTGTGTGCATCATCCATGGTGAAGGAAATCTAATTGATGATGTTGAAGACAAGACCAAGGGTGAAGGCTAGGTCGTCTGTAGCTACCGACCGGTCTTGCTGGATCTGCATACTGGAGATCCAGATGATTTCGCTCCCTCTTTTGTTATGCGAAATTATGCGGTTGTGCCGCTTTAGGGTGTCCTTCTAACATACTGTCTAGATCATACTGCCAGGACATCCTAAATATACGAGATAGCATTCTCCACGATACAAAAGACGTTTTGTCCGTTTTAATACTTTATATAATAAGATGGCATATGGCTTACAAGTCCTTGTTCTATTTCCAGTGCTACTTGAACGCTGTGTTTAGACGTTCCATGTTACCTTTTGTTTTCTGCTCCCTCTTTCGATTTTCAGTCTGGCAGCGCGGATGTGAGTTGAGGGGATGGGCGCTAGAGGAGCGCAGAGAGGAGTAACAGGTGATGTTTTTATACGTAGATGATAATGGATATATGAATTGTTTGTTGCCGTCATATACCCTGTCGCTGGATGTAGCAGTCGTAACACGGCTGGAAAGTTCATCCGTTCACAAAGTTTTGTGCAGCTCAAAACTTCTTGCATGGATGAAATCTCAGTGGATGGATGCTCGACGGATACAGCGTATGAAACATGTATGCAGTGAGTACACAACGTATGCACAGCGTTTTCCAATGGATGGCAATCTTTTTTTTACGTTTTACATCCTCTTTGCATCCGTAAGTGCAGTGGGACTGGGCGTTAACTTAGTTTGTGGGCAGTGGTGGTATTCTGCCGGTTCAGCCTGGTTCTGCCAAGTCGGTAGCGACAATGAGCAGCGGAGAGTATGTGTGTGCATGCAAAGTTTTTGTGCACATGCAAAGGGCGCCTACAAGCCACATCCACTGAACCGGTGGCAAACTTTTTTGAAAAGCATCACTGTTTGTGTGTGTGTGTTTATGTTTATTTGCCGAACACAACATTAGGCAAAATCCTTTGGTCATCCTAGCTCTGCTAGAATATTTGTTGTTCCTCCAGATTTTACTACTAAGATGTAGAAACCAGGAATGGATTTTTGTGGGCAAGACTGTGAAAGTCTTTCACTGTGATAATTCAGCAAGTTCCTCTATGCTTTCAGGATCATTCAAACTGTTTCACAGATGTTTAAGAAAACTTATCTAACAAAGCACGCAACTGTCTTGTATTAAGAACAGCAGATATGGAACTCGTGCAACAAACTCTTTTACATAAAACAGATCTGTAATTCTAGTTTTTATCATTCTACTTTGAAAATCTTTCTTATCTTCCCTGCAAATGAGAGAAATCCAATATTCAGTGCACTTTGGGTCCCATCAATTAAGAAATAATATCTAACAAGAGCCAGGAATTGAGCCTTTTCTGTCACAGGACTTCTGCTCTGGAATAATATCCTCCCAGAGATCCACATGGTTCCTATATCCTGATGGCATTCAGGAAGCTAATGAAAAGCTAATGAAAGACTGATGGTTGAGCCCTTGTTGATTTTTTTTTTTGCTTATTTGTGGGTATCTTGTGAATTATTTTTATTTTACTCTTTTATTCTTTTTAATTGTAAGTTACAGTTATTAGGAGTCAGCAGCCTCTAAACTGACTAAATTAATAATTACTTTTTAGTTCAAATTTGATAATCCTACCAGTTTTTGGGTCTCAGTCCAATAAGATAAGAGGTACATCAGATTCAGCTAAATTGCAAACCATTCTGGGTGATTTTGGATGGATTAGGTTCTAGGCTGAAACAATAAGTGTGTTTTGAAAACACATATACTATGAATCTCTTTTGAAACTACCTTAATGATTTGGGACAGTATAGGAGCACCATGATGAGCAGTTCTCCATATATATCACATGGGATTTAGGACTACTCTAAAGTTAGTTTGCTCTTTATTCAATGTGACTTCCAGGAGTAGATTAAAAAAAAAAGTAGAGCTCTTTGAAAGTATAAAACTGATCATTTAACCTGGGAGATGGGAATATTTAAATTCTTGTTGTTCTGCCATGTTTATTCGCCATCTGAATTCTACTCATAAATGAATGAATGAATGAAGAAATGAATGAAGAAATGAAGAAATTGTTCTACCCTGCTTTGCATTAAGATAATAATCAGTAACCATGATACATCCTCTTTAGAAAATGTGCATTTATTACTTAGTGTGTGTGTGTAATTTCCAAAGTAACTTATTTTCTTTGCTAACACTTTGAAATTATATAAGGATCCAATCCCACCCTAGCTTGGACCAACTTTTTATGTGGTGTGCCATTTTCATAATAATTAATCTTCCTCTGTTCAAATAAAGATTCCGAAACACCCTTCCCATATAAAATACTGTTCTTGTATAGTACCACATTTGACCCATTAAACTGAACCTTGATCGCTTGAGATAAGTACATGCTATAAAAAATATATATATTTGTCAATATTTGTTTTAAAACAAAAGAATTTGAAACATCTAGAATAAAAAAGTCTAACTTTCTATTTATTTGAAATTAATCATGAGATACTTGATTTCTAGTTACTGTCTAGGCTGCTGATTCTAACTGAATTCAGACCAGAAGTGGTATTCAGCAGGTTCTGATCAGCTCTGGAGAACCAATAGCAGAAATTTTGAGTAGTTCGGAGAACCGGCAAATGCCACCTCTGACTGGAGATTTTGCAGTATGCTTCCCCTGCCAGCCCTCCAAACCATGCCCATAGAACCGGTAGTAAAAAAAATTGAATCCCACCACTGATTCAGACCTGTCAAATGAAGCAACCTACAAAATAATGTGAGTTAAAGCAGGGTGCTATTCAGTGGTGGGATTTAAATTTTTTTTACTACCGGTTCTGTGGGCATGACAGGGGAAGGATACTGTAAAATCTCCAGTCAGAAATGGTATTTGCCAGTTCTCCAAACTACTCAAAACTTCCGCTACCGGTTCTCCAGAACTGGTCAGAACCTGTGAATATCCCCTCTGGTGCTATTCAAATTGAACAAATTCATGGTGTCTTTGCTCAGCCATATTATAAATGTTTATTCATTTTGAAACATTCCACAAAATAACAGAGTAACAGACAGTTGAAAGTGACCTTGGAGGTCTTCTAGTTGAAACTCCTGCTCAAGCAGAAAACCCTATTTCATTTCAGGCAAATGACTGTCCAGTCTCTTCTTTATAATCTTTAGTAATGGAGCACCCACAAGTTCTGGAGGCAATTCATCCCACTGTTTAATTGTTCTCACTATTAGGAAATATCTCCTTCGTTCTAAGTTGGTTGTCTCCTAGTTTAGTTTCCACCCATTGCTTCTTGTTCTGCCTTCAGATGCTTTGGGGAATAGCTTGACCCCCTCTTCTCTGCAGCCCCTTAGATTTTGGAACACTGCTATATGTCATTTCTAGTCCTTCTTTTCACTAAACTAGACATACCTAATTCCTGCAAACATTCTTCATATATTTTAGTCTCAAAATATTTTAAAAGTTATTTAAACATTATTTAAAAATAATGTTCTAATATTATTTCCTGTAATAAGTCTTATTTTATATTTATGTGTATTTTATTTTATATTTATTTTATATTTATGTGTATATTTCTGCACACTTGCATGTTGGAAAATAAAAAAGGAAGCCCACACTTGTTAAAAAATGTTATCTGTCATATGTAGTAGTACTTATGTTTGTCTTATCTTTGAAAACATATGGTTGTGGATACAATGTGTAACTTTAACATTATTAAAAGACGTTGCAATTTGCACTTAAACACAAATTTATGCATTGATTTAATTTGTTGTATATTTTAAACAAGATTTATGAGGAAGTATTCAAGCATATGATATTAAAACAATACAAGTTGGAGTCATTTGATTTATTTCCTTGCATTATATAGATATAAACATTTCTATTTTGGGAAACTTTTGAAGGAATGGATATAAATCTTGAATAAGATGAGTAAGAAGAAAGTTTTCTAAGTAGGAACCATTTAATAAACATAAGCACCTCCTTCAGTAGGCTTGGTGTTTTACAAGTAGGAGATTATGCTATGTCATTATGATGCAACCCAGCCTAAAACAAATAGCAAGTGGTCGGAGTTGTCCTTATCATTCTTTGTCAAACTCCAGCAAGGATGCCCCGTTCAAATCCTTTTACCACCAATATGCGGATCAGATTCCCTGTTCTTGCCATTCTTTTACAAGTAATTATTATTATTTTATTTGGAATATTTGTGAGATATCAGCCAACGGACAGATGGAACCCGCAGCCATCAGTCAATATGGGATTGTATCCAAGTAAGTGGTGTCATTGGTTAATAAGATATAGCAATCTGATGAAAGTTAGCTGTCTTTTGGGTTGTTCTAACACTGCACAACTTATTTAGGAGCTTGTTGCAGTCTTATTTGCTTTGTACTTTCTAAATCATATACTGGAAGCACAAGTCTCATTCAAATGCTAAAGTTTCCTTCTGAGACAAGCAGATCATTTTGAATAAGGGCTATAATGTAAAATAATGCTTATATGCAAATATGAAATACTCTAATGGGAAAATCTGGGGACAGATATGATGCTTCTGTTAATTTTGTTGTTAGCTAACTAGCTACTTGATATATTTTTTTCTGAATATGTCTTAACTTCCCATGTCTAGGAAGTTCACATAATTTTATGATTGGGTATGTCTTGGAATTTGAATTTCTCTGACATCTCATAGACTGCCTTGGACTCCTATCTTCCACTTACTCAGAGACATCTGCTGGCTTGTAAATTAAAACAGCAAGGATATCTTATCATGGAGTAAGTGTCCCATGGGTTTCTGGCACATTGGAGCAGGGGAATTCTTTATTTCTGAAGCTGTAATGAATTATTACAAATTATATTGAAGGAGCTTCATGCTAGCATCATGTCTATGCATTAATGTATGCCATTAGTCATTAAAAAATGATAGGATAAATATTTACCTACATTTTACTATTTTGGGCTAATGTTCTAGGATGCTTTGCATGCATTTATACTATAAGATATTATTACTCAGATTTATTATCGTCATTGTTGTCTTGGGGATTCATTCTGTGAAGATGTGTGAACCTACTTATAGTTGGTACAATTATCTTTTGAATGGAAGGAACAGCACTTAAGCCATGTTTGGCAAACTGCCCTTAGAGTGAAGCTATATGGCTATGTGGTTTGCTTGGCAGCAAGGCATAAATAGTTTGCCACTGTCTTCTTCTAAGACTATTTTCAGTTTCCCAGATTTGCCATAGTTTTAAGCTGTCCTACTGATTTCCCAATCAAATACGAAGAAAGTCTGACTCTGCTCAGTTTTTCAGTTAAAGTTGGCCAAGTTTAATTAATTAAACCAAAACATTAGTGTAATTAGGACATTTATCCTGAACATGCTCTCATTGATCCAGGAATATACAAAAAACTGAATCACAACCTATTTAGATGAAATGTTTTTCAATTCTCCCACCTTTATATGTGATATAGTAGCTTCAGTCATCACCAACCAACACTGGAATAATAAATTTTATGCACCTAATATACCTAGATTGGGATATTAGGTTGCCAATTTTTTGGGAAGCTACCTTATATGAATCGAGACATTCCATGTATCAAACCCAGGACTATTTTTTCTGTTTGATGATGGCTTACCAGGATCTTAACCCAAACCTATTTTTTTTTAAAATCTTGCTATTTATTCCTTCTAACTGAAGAAAGAAACCATAGATAGAAGACACATTCTTCTGCTTTAAAATATATGTTCTGTCATTGCCCCCCCCCACCTTTTCATTCAGTTGTATCCAATTTTTAAACTGCCTGGACAAGTGTCTGAGTTTTGCAGTTCTCTTGGAAAGGTTTGCTATTTAAGAAAAGTTAGGGCCTGAGACAAAGTAGCTAGTCCAAGCTGGTTTAGTGCCTAAGGCAAGACTAGAACTCATGATTTTCCAGTTTTTTAACCTGAAGTTTGAACCCCTACACCAGACTGGCTCCTAAATGTAGATCTTCCAAATTCACTATTTTTAAAATATTATTTAAAAAAAGTTGAAGGGTTATTTTTTCATGAATACATGCATGACACCTCTAAGAACCAAATGACCTCAGATCCAGACAAGTTTCACTGAATGTGGTAATGATTGCTTAAGAATTGTCTCATCATCAAAACTTTATCTATAAACCATCTTGTAACTTCCTGGAATATTATTACATCTATGTGTATGCATACACACACACAAACACACACACACACACACATAATTTGATAATTTCTGATAAAGAAAATGCTCTATAAGTTTTGGTATTAAGGCATATTCTGCTTCCATTCACCATTCTTTAATCAAAGCCACTCCATCCATCTGCCTCTCTTTCTCTTTAAATATATTAAATGTTGCTTCCTTTTCTGTGGTATTATATACAGTACAATACAATACAGTACATACAATATGGTACAGTACATATATACAATACAATACAAAACAGTATATATAATATCCTCTCTTTTTTGCATATGTTTAGATTGTCTAAACTATTATCTAAATACCTTGCAGTGCAGATAATTATGATGATCAATTGCCATTGTGTGAAAGTGCACACCTTAGTGAGAATTTGGTATGAGCCTACAAATGTCACAAATACACATTGGAAGAAATGAAAAATTGTGAACAACTAGCTGCCTTAAAAAAAATGAGCCCTTCAAATTGTTAAATAATCATAGTTAAAAAATGAAGAAAAAATAAAGTGTCCAGTAATTTATAACAAATTTTCTTCATTTAAATCTTTTAGCTGATTTTTCAACAATTTTTACTGAAATCAAGCCCGATTTATTTATTTTTTCTTTTTGCCTCTCACCTTTAAAAAAAACTCTCTTCAGTTAATTGCAAAAACATATGTAATACAGTGGCTGCAATGAAGTTCATGGATGGCTAAAAAGGGTAAAGTTAAGCTAAACAGTTAAATACAGGATGCAGGAAAAGAGAAAAGGTAAAAGCAGAGAAGTAGATGATATAAGCTGATTTTGGAAGGTATTTTGTAGACTTGACTGTGGAAAGAAGAAGTGGATGACTTGAGGATTTGAACCACCATTCCTGATAGAGTAGTGGAGAGTGATTGCAGGTGCTTCCTCCTGGGAATCAGAACTGTGAAGTATTGTCTCCTCAAATTTGAAGACAAGTGGAATCTGTGGGAATGATGATCCATAGAGGTGTTTGAATATATTAGAGCAACTTGACAGAAGGAGATCGGGATGGAAAAGAATAGTGGATATGGAGTGACTTTGTCAAGAACAAGCGCAAGAAAAATAAATAGGTTTGGTGGGGTTGGTTGCTGAGGATGAGAATAAATGGAGTAAGTTAGGCATCCCTATATGTTACCTAAAAGTAGGAGGTATAGGGAAGTAAGAAAGTAGAGAGGAAAAATAGTATTGAGATAGTGATGAAAAAATAATATGGGAAGCAGAAATTTCAAAGAAGGGAGCATTGAAACTTGAGGCCAATCCATGCTTCCAACCATCTAGATCTCATCTGGGCAACTAGGTAGTGGGGGTTTAGTAAACTGTGGGCTCCTATCTGAACTCCAACTCTGTCTGGCTTGATTATTTCTCCTTGTTTTGGGTTTGAGGGCAAACCTTCTATATACAACACAGACTGGATAGGTGAGGAAGAGGTGTTATACTATCTGAAATGTGTTCATCTGGATACCAGGTGCTGAATCAGCCATGACTTTAGGAAAAGGAAGGATGGATAAGTATCCACTGTTGTTCAGGAGACTCTGCAGGTGACCAGACACACTGATCTGGGATAGGTCAAATTATATGCAGCCAAGAGTCATTTCATGTGAGATAAGTGGCCACATAAATTTGCTAAATACATACATAAAAATAGATATGTCAATGACATATCCTGTAAAGTCTTACTCATAATCTTAGCCTCAAGGAACAAGTTGAGGGTGTTGATATTGTACTGGACTTATTGCTGCACAACTTCATCTCTGGCTGAGTTACTACACCTCATCATAGGGCTGGTATTGAAGTTCCCATCCTATTGGTTTTAAGAGACATCTTGAGGATAGAGTTCAGATGTAGCTTGTGAGTTCATGGCCACCATAAACTTATAAACTTCGTCTTTCGTGCTCAGATGATGATGGAATCAACATATTTCAAAGTAACTGAAAGATGACAGGATACATTTTCCTCAGTCCCTTGTCATAATCAGATCATTCTCTGGTTTACCTGTCAGCTAACGCCAATGACCTCTATAGGAAGGATAGACCTACTTGATTAGTTCACCTCAGGTACCAAGTGGATTCTCTGGGTTTTCAAAGGTTACTTGGGGATTATTTCAAGTTCTGCTCACTGTGCCAAGAAAACACATTGGTTTTCTGAAGGGATCCAGAATATGAAACTGCAGAAGAGATTATAAAGCTGCAGCATACGGTGATGTTGATGAAGATGAATGTAATTGAACATGGGGAAGAACTCAAATTCTAGTCTACATTATAGCAAGAAAAGCAACGGAGTGTGGTGTCTTTCCTCTTATTGTATTTAAAGTTGATTTGGCAGAAAATCAGACCAAAAATTGACTCCTGAGCTGCTATAATGAATTCATACAAAATTGAAAATATGAAAGGGCTTATATTCATTCAGAGTTGGATGTTAGCTGGAGGAGAATTGGCACAAGCCTTATTTAATGAGCTTATCTGGAATTGCTTTGACCCTGTGGTTACTAAAGGAACAGACAAGTTTAGTGTCCTATATGGTGCACCACTTCTAAATTACACCTCTACTTTCACCTGCTTAATGAAAAGTTACTTGAAACCGGGTTCAAGTAGTGCTTAATGCATTCTTGATCAAGTTGATTGTGCCCCAGACAGTAGTGCATTCCCTCTTCAAGAAGCTATTGTTCAAACCTATTTTTCTGAATAACCAATAGCCACTCTTGAATCTTCTTTTCTGAAGAAAATTTGTAGAGTACTTGCTGAGGTTGCAACTGCAGAAAGGATGCAGTTTTAATCCTGGATGAAATGGATTATGTTATGTATACCCTTTCAGTAGAAGTTATGTTCTGGGCATGGGATGGAAATCACATGGGTCACCCTTGTAATTTATTTTGGTGGGGCCACAATATTCCTTTTTGCAATCAGGGATTCTTGGATTCATGGTCCCATGCACTCTACATAAGACTGCCTTTGAAGATCATTCAGCTCATCCAGTTAGTTTTGCACACATTCATTTTTGTAATATTACAGGAATTGCATTCATTGCTGATTAGCTTGGGGTACAATTCAAACTGCTGAATATCATTTTTAAAGCCCTATGGTTCAAGGCCTGGATATCTCTGATATTGATCCAGTTATAGTTATGATAAGAAAAGACCATGGGAGAAAAGACAGATTTTGTGCAAAGAACTCCAGAGCATCCCCACAACTTGGCCAATATGAAGCATGAGAAGCTGGAAGTTTTGCTTATGAGGGAATCTCTCAGTGCTTTTGATGGCATGAAGAGAAGTTTTACCTCAGATTTGGTGTCAAGGCAATTACAGTGAGCTTATTTGCTAAGCAAGCAGCTACAGTTGGACTGTTTAACCTTGTAATGGCATTTAAAAATATTCTGCACCTCTAAGATGGCTCGTTGAATAGCCCAATGTCTTTAAAGTTGTTTCTGTTCCTCTTCATTGCCTGCTTGCTGTTTCTTAATAATGTAAGTAAAACTCTACCAGGTTCTCACTTGAAAGTGGGTTTTTTTCCTTACTCAATACCATTAAAAGGCAGAGAAATTGCTCTTATTGCTCTTAAATTTCATCCAGTTAAGACCACCTCACCTACCCTTTCAGGATAATCCATTCCATTCTATTCCCCCCCCACACCTCTCATTTGCTCCTGAAACTATCAGCACTTCATGGCCACTAAATGTAACTGCTTTTTATGAGAGATTTTTTAATGGATAAGGGAAGGATGTTTGTGAACATTTGCAAGCTCTCTCCCTCATTCTTTCTTTCTTTCTTTCTTTCTTTCTTTCTTTCTTTCTTTCTTTCTTTCTCTTCCTTTCCCTTTCTTTCTTTCTTTCCTTCCTTCCTTCCTTCCTTCCTTCCTTCCTTCTTTCTTTCTCTTTCTTTCTCCTTCTTTCTCTTTCTTTCCCCTTCTCTTCTTTCTTTTCTTTCTCTTCTTTCTCTTTCTTCTCTCTTTCTTTCTTTCTTTCTTTCCTTTCTTCTTTCTCTTCTTTCTCTTTTCCTTTCCTTTCTTTTCTTTCCTTCCTCCTTCCTTCCTTCCCTTCCTTCTTTCTTCTCTTTCTTTCTCGCTTACTTTCTCTTTCTTCCCTTCCTTCTCTTTCTTCTTCTTTCTTCTTCTTTCTTTCTTTGTCTCTTTCTTTTCTCTTTTTTCTTTCTTCTTCTTTCTTTTCTTCTTTCTTTTCTTTCCTTTCTTTCTTTCTTTCTTTCTTTCTTTCTTTCTTTCTTTCTTTCTTTCTTTCTTTTTTTCCTATATGATGAGGTTACCAGAAATAACTACCCCTTTTAAAACTTGGAAAAAATGGAATGAAGTTGCCAGGAGAAATTTATTTGCTGATGCTGCCTATTATAAAATTTTTCTCATTTTTTCTAGTCTTTCAGGATGTTCATGTGATGATATTTATTGGGTTTGGTTTCCTGATGACCTTCCTGAAAAAATATGGCTTCGGCAGTGTTGGCATCAACTTTCTCATTGCTGCCTTGGGCCTTCAATGGGGCATTCTCTTACAAGGATTTTGGCACATGAAATCAAATAATGTCCATCATACCATTGAAAGGTAAGGCACATTCCCTGGGAAGCACAAGTGACTTGAATATTAAGATTGGTTATCAAGAGTTTCCTACGAGTGAATTTCTAGACAAATTCCTAGAAATGTTGTGCTACAGACTGTACTGTGGTATAAATCATAGTGAGCTAGAGATGGTGAATGGTGTAAGATTGGCAAGTATATTTGCCTTATAAAAACAATATATCCCATACCAACTTCTTCAGATGTTCAGGATTTTTAGACTTATTTTCTAAATCTAAGATAGAACCTATGGTTTCTAAAAAAATCTAGGAACTCTAGTTTAAAGGAATAAATTCTCTAAAACATATGCTTTCTACTTTTTGGCTTTTAGCAAGGGTAGGAACTTCTGACTCCACAGACATTACTGTATTGAATTATATCTTCTAGAACAGGGGTCGCCAACCTTTTGGATCTCACGGGCCACCAAACTCATAATTTTAAATCCCACAGACCACTAATATGAATTTTGACAACGGTGGCTTGCTGACATTGGCGGGAAAGTCAGTCCCATTTCTAGAGCTGCAGTAGTCACAAGACCAGCCCTTTGGTCATCCCAGAGCAGCTGCTCCTCCACTTGGGTGCACTGGCCTGCCATGGACTGGAGGAGCTGCTATGGGATGACTATAGTGCCACTCTTGTGACTACTGCAGCTCTGGAATATGGGACCAACTTTCCCACCATCAGCAAGGCACCCAGGGGTGGATTTCCCTTCCCTGCCATTGGTTTTACCTCACTGGCTCACTGGCTCTACTCAAGAGCCACTGGTTCACTGGCTCTACTGTTTCAGCTCACTGGCTCTACTCAAGGTAAGGTTTGTGCTTGGCCGAAGGGTAAGGGCCAGCAGGTGGGCCATGGGAGTGGCACATCCTTATGTTCCTGCACAGCCTGGATTAATTGATTTGGGGGAGGTGCTTGTGGGGGGGAACATTTCTCTGTGGACCACCAAAATATTCTCGCATACCACCAGTGGTCCTCGGCCCACCGGTTGGCGACCACTGTTCTAGAAGCCATAGCAAGGGTTACTGCAAGTTGTACTTCTATAATATCAGGAAGGCCTTCAAATTCACCGCCCCTAATTTAAACACTAAAAAGGTAAACAAGCAAATAAACAAACAATAAAAAAAATTAAAAACAACACTAATATTAAGTAACACATTTTAAGCCTTTTATTGGTTTGGCCATGGCCCAATTGTTTCATTAGACTTTATTGTTTAGAAATTTCAGTGGTGAATAAAATGGTATTATGAAAGCTAGAATACATATATCCTGATAGAGAATTTCAATTGGCAGTTTAGCAGCTGACACCTTATTGATTGCAGCTTATTTTTCTCCTTCACTAAATCTCCTTTCAATCTGTCACTTTTGTAGGATGGACAAATTGTTCTGTTCAGATCTGTAATTTGTGAAAAATGTTTTGGGCCTTCACAATAATGTTAAAGAGTAAATAGGTCTTCTACCATTGATTCATATGTTAATTCTTAATAATGGTTTGAATAGTTTTGTGCTATATGCTAGTAATGAATTCAAATTTAAAAAGTATAAAATCTATGAATGAGTATATTTCTTCAATCAGCAGCTAAAATTAGTTTCATTTGGGGGTGTCTATTATGTATTCTAATCTGATTGTCTGAACTTCCTGAAATGTTGGTCCTTTTAAAATATTTTTAAGTCCAAATCTATATCACTGTTGCAAGGAATGTAAATGGTATCTTTCCACAAGGGGGTGCTATATTCATTGAACTTCAACAATGTTTTTGCTAAAAGAAAAGCAAATCCTTGACAAGAAAAAAATATTTCCTGAAACTGAAAATGCAGAGTGCAGTTTCCTCCAGCTAGTAATTTCATTGTTATAACTATCACATACATTGGCAATAGGCACTGGTATGCACCAATTTCTTATCTTTGACTATTTCATGCACTTTTTAAAAGCAAGATACTGCTTTCTACATTTAGAGATAGCGTTTTGATCATCAATGTACTATTGACATTGTCACATCATGTAAGAAAAAAACTTGCCTATTTTTCTAAATTAAAATATCAGCCAATCCTTTCTGCATGTCCAGATAAGAGCATTCTTAGTTGATACAAAACTTCTCCTGAGTTTAATTGTTGGAAGGTGGTACACACTATACAGTATTCTGCAATAAATCTCCAGTGAATAAAAAGAGTTGCAGACATTTCAAGACATCATTTTTCTAAAAAAAAAACAAAAAACAATGAAATAGAGAAAATTCTGCATCAGATTATTTGTAATTATTAAAAACCTGTTCCAATAAGGTATTTGACGTTACTTATTAAGCCAATATATGGTATTTTTAAATCTATATCCACTGCTTTTCTTTCAAGATGTTGAGGAGCAGACTAGACATAATAACAGTTCTTTTCTGCTGCTGTTCCACCCCACCTTTTTCCAAGTTTTCCTTGTAATATCTTCTGCAGCACAGTATTAGCAACAGCACTTAGACCTATATAAAGCTTCATAGGCTTTATAGCCCTCTCTAAGTGGTTTACAGAGTTAGCATATTGCTCCTGTGAGGTGGAAGCAGGTAAAAAAACCACCAAAAGATTCGTTGATCCAAGGAAAACAAAGTTTTATTCACGTGTCTGCAGAGATGGGTCCCCTCAGGCATTGAAGGAACACAGAGCAAAATTCAGGCAGCATTTTTATCCCTTGTACGAGGGCTTGGCTCACATTCTTTCTGTTTTCAAATTGTACATATATTTCGAAGGTTCATACTAGCTACTTATCTAGCAAAATAGTTACATGGTTTCTGACATCGCAGCACTTTATTACAGTTCCCCATTATTGTTAGCGCTTGTTTTTTTCTCTTGTGGCACAAAACTGGAAACTTCTTTCTTTAGCAGAACTACTGAGTTTGAGACACACTTCCTTATTCAATTCAATGGGCCATCCAACATGACTTTGGTTCTGCTCACAATCCCCTTTTCTTTTTCACTCTTGTCTCAGACTCAAATAGCAGATCCTCTGCTTCTTTCAGAGTGATTTTCTCTCTGATACATCATTAGAGGTTATGTTTCCTGCTTCTTCTCAAATCTTGAACCCACACTTGTTATTGCACAGGGAGACACTGAACACAACAACACAACAAACACGCATATAATTAATCAATATAATTCCCTTTATGGTAGATCTAACCAAGTGGAACTGGGAAGCAAGACCATAGTGCTCCCACAGGTCTGGCAATGAGGAGTCACCTGTTTGTGATAATGGATTAGAGCAAATACATTCTTCATTACTTTTACTGTCTTTGTAATATTGGGTTGGAATCATTGGTTGGAGACACAGCAATGTGAATGAATCAGAGCATGCACACCCCCTTTTGTAGCTAATACAATGTCTAAAGCATACCTATTTTGTAGAGCAACCTTTCTTACTTCAGAAAGCTCAGTGTTAATCATTTCAATATTCCTTTATTGTAATCACTGAACATTGTTACATGAAGTTATTTAGAATTATGTATATCTCGGTAGTTCATGGCTCCTCCCAATGGGTTTATTATGCCACGGAGATTTGGGTCCAGAGTCTCCCGGTAAGGCCGATTCTGGTCTCTTTTATTACGTATCCAGCCTTGGGGAAGCCATCAAGTTTATATATCACCGTATCACATACCCGAGTGTACATGTGCTACTCCAGTAAGGTGGCATCTCGCTGTATGCATATTTCCACACAATACCACCTAAAGTTTCCATAGCATAGGTCTGTTGTGATGTTCGGGTCCAATTGATCATTTCTTCAAATGCATACACATCTGATACTGATCTTGATTAAAATAATCTAATTTTATGATAACTCTTGGATAGCTATGGTTACTACAGGATGATGGCATATCAAAAGTCTTATTACATTTTTCCAGTCTCCTAAATGGAGCCCTCTAGTTTCATTCTCCTAAAACACACATACGCCGTTTCCCTTAATGAACAAAAAATCCTTCCTGTTATATTTCATTCTACACCATATTTTTCTGTCCCGTGCCCCTGTGGTCTTAGTCTGTTCTGATCAGTGGAATTGCGTGTAGGATTAATCCTCACCTGTTCTTCCTGGCAGGTGCATGCATAACCAGCAATTGGTGATGTTCAAGGAATGTGAGAACCTTCTTGAGATCCTTTATGAACACATTGTCATCCCACAAGTCCGTTCCCAAGTCACCTGCAGGCCCAACATATTGTGAACTTCTCATTGTGATGTTTAGTTAAATGTAAATTAGTTGCAACAAATAGTCCTCTCCGAGTTCAGTCGATATCTCCATGTGGTTTCTGCTGGCTATTTCTTCAAGATACCTTTAACGGCTGACCGTCCACTGGGATTGCCTTCCAAGGTTTCTCAGGTTCTGGTGCTTCTTGACTCTGCTGTAATGCGTCCAGTCCTTCCTCGAGTACGGACTGCAGATTCAGTCGTCAGTAGCACTGGTACGGACCTTCCCAGCTAGGTTGCAGTTTTCACTTTTCCAAGTCTTTATCAGGACCCAGTCTCCAGACTCGTGTGGGTGTTGGCTACCAGCCAAGGTGGTTGTTGCACCAACAGTCCCTATTTGTGAAGAGAAAGCAAAGACCAGACAGTGCCAGCAAATATTTCCGGAGGAACAAGTCCCTGATACTCGAATGGGATTGTCTAGTTGGCCAAATAGGGTCTCCCATCAGCATTTCAAAAGGAGAAACCCCGTGTTCTTTCCTTGGACAAGTTCTGATCCTGAGCAGAGCTAAAGGAAAGTTCTTTGTCCAGGGCAAGCCATTCCAAGTTGTAGTTTTGGTCAAGTGTTTCTTCAGTTCGGTGTGTCCCCTTCGATGTGCACTCACATGGACGATGATACTTGGCTGGGAGTGCAATGCCTCTAAGGCGTTCACTAACTGCACTTGCTCTATTTGCTGATCCCATCCACCTTGATATACCCTCTTCTTTCAGATTTCCCAACAGTGTGCAACCCTCCCCATGCAACTTGGAATCAGTCCAATCGTTACTTCCATCCCTCAGCCAATTCCAAGGCTCTGGTCAGGGCAAACAATTCACATTTCTGAGCTGACAAGCAGCTGGAGTGGCCCTTTCTCTATTACCTCACCTTCCTTGGTTACTATGCAAACCCAGATTCGCTTCCATTTTCCACCCTGCTAGATCCATCTATAAACCACCTCTCTCCCTTCTCCAATGGAGTCCTCCAAGTCCTCTCTAACCTTCGTCATGAGATCCACTTGCAATAGACAATCATGTCTTCCGCGTTCCATGCCGGCCTCTCCCCTCCAAGAATCTGCTGATTTAGATCTCTGTCTGGCCTACTACCACATCAGGACTGGTCTCAAAAATTCATACTTCAATATCCTCCCTCGGTCACAAGTGGTAGCAGGCTGGCTCAACACTGAGTGACCTGATGAGGCGAAGCACCACCAAAGCTCCCCCAAGGTTAACTTTTTGCTCCCACCACCAACATCGCTGCTCACAGCTGAACACAAACTGGCCATCTTCACACCGCCCAAACCCTTGCTTAGGAAGGCTACCAGCTGGTACTGTCCCCCCTCTTGGGCAAGGACCCAACTGCTGTTCCTGGACCACCGGCCACATACAAAGAAAGGAATCAGTGGCAAGGCAAACCGGACGGTTGACAAAAGCCTTCAGCTCCCCACCCTCACTATTCCCTCCTCCCATTCTATGGCTCTCCCTTTCCAGGAGCTTTCTATGCAAAAATTGTGCCAACACTGAGTGAATGGTCTACCCAGATTTACAAACTCAATAAATCCCAACGCTTCCGCACCTCTGTCTGTTCCTGGGAGGAGCCAAGCTCATGATCCCCTTCACCCTTCAGGGTCCAAGGACCTCAACCTCCTGCTGAATGTAATGTCCCAAATAGTCACCTTTCAACAAACTGAAGCTCTTCTTGAACTGCAGCCCTGCTCCTCAGCCAATGGCACGACTCACAGAAGCCACTGCTCACTTCCTCTCTCCCCCAGTTAACAACAAGTCATCCAGGTACGGAATTAGGGGTGATCCCTCTCTTCTCAAATGACACCAATTCTCCAACACCTGGCCAAACAACAAAGGGCTCTCGGTAATCCTGAGGAAGTACTGCCTCACTCAAAACTGCTGTTCCTTCCACTCTCAGGATCATGCCATGCAAAGGCAAACAAGTCTCTCCCCTCTCCTCCAAAGGACATGCCCAAAGGCACTCAGATCTATCACAGTAAACCATTGTCTGTGGGGGATCCGCCCCAAGTAGGTAGATCAGGAACCACTGGAATCTAGGAAACACTATCGCAGTATCCTCCCAAATCATTAACCAATCTATACTTCCCATCCTATTACTGCTAAAACCGGTGAATTGACGGTGACATAGTAGGCCAACAGTCCCGTGTCAATAATCGTGCAATCACTGGTTTCAACCCTTCCCTACCTTCCTACTCAGAGAATATGGGAGTCCACAGTTAATATCCCTGGGGTACTGCTGATCTGAATGGGCGTATTGCCATCCTACTAACCCGGTCATCTCCTGCCCACACATCTGATGATATCTTCTCCTCATCTCATGGAGCAACACAGCGAACTCCTTCCTTCTATGCCCACTAATTCTATCCAAAAACATCCAACAAGTCTCTCCTAGCAATCACCCTGATCCGGAATATACAATATCGGTTTCAGTAAACCACATCATCAATCCAATCTCACCTCTCCAAAATCTGACCTCTGGTGGATTCCACTCACCCAACCACTTTAAAGTCGTGCGACCTGCAAGCCCCTCACCGGATCGCATACAGATGTCCGGCTGCGCGTGGTGTCGATCAGAAACAGCCATCTGAGTGGTCAGGACCCAGGAACACATTACAGTGGCCCCCGTAGGTCCCTTGTGGGAGCCGGAACTTCCCTAATCGTATAGGGCAAGCTTCGTTCCTCTGGGTGGGACATCGCGCGCAAAAATGTCCCTCTTCCCACATGAAGCAAGTGCTTACTCTGGGAGTGGCGTGGGATCGACTGGCCTCGATGCCCCCTGGACCTCCTCGCCTAACTGGGGTCTCCACTCCCTGCTGGGAGATCTCACTCTCCACCTTGGCCTCAGATCTGACATCTGGGTGCTCCCTGTCCTAACTCATTCTTGGCTGCCGTTTGCACCATCATCTGAGACTCTGGTTTGGTTTTTAATGAGTCTCGTTCAACAAAAACTTGTTGGAGCTGCTCTCATCAAATCCTGCCATGCCCAATCTAGTCCACCCTTTCTTGCTGGATCTTTTTCTGGATATCTGGCCAGCGCTGTGACAAATTGCATCTTCAGAGAGGTCTCGAAGCAGGGGTTTCTGGCTCCACTCCGGAGTACTTGGTAACCCTTCACGGACCCGAGCACAGAAATCCCCGGGACTCATCCTCCGTGTGTTATATCAAATGCTTGTGTCAAGTTTTCCCTGAGGATGGCCAATAAGTCCTTCAATGATCATGGGTCGTCTCCTCAGTGCTCCCTATGAGGCATCATCAATTGCAGACCAACTGGATCAGCTATGGAACTTGTGCGCAGCCATGCTCCCTGTTGCCTGCATGTCTGCCTATCCCAGGCAGCTATGCTGACCTCCTAATGAGGTTCTCTCTGGGAGTGAAAAGGTGTCCAAGAATATATTATCAGTTCTTAGGTATGTGAATTCAGGGCCCAGAACAATTCCAAACTGTCCACCACTTCACGAGCTTCTCATGGAGGTCGGAAGGGTCTTCAGATCCCGTAACTCAGCAGATTATGGGGACAGCCACGAAAACGGTGACGGACCCTGCGCATTCATGCCATTTGGGATCTTCTGATGGAAAGCCGACACGGATTGGCCGACCGTTCCTCCTAGAGGCAAATTCTCTAGGGCCTTGGTAATGTGACCAGTCCCTCGAGCCCTGGAATGCAGGTGGAGGTGGAGCCTGGGCAACGGGAGCCGCCAGGGGCGGTGGTGCCAGGACGTGCGGAGCCAATGCCAGTGGACCCCATCCAGTCTCAGTCACTCCTCCACCTTGCTGACCAAAACGTCCTACTTCTGTTTCTGTGGAAACTGGACCTCAAAGTGAGCATGAACCATACCTCCACAGAGGTATTTGCTCCTTCATCCGGTGTTTCACGATATACCTTTCAGCTGAGTTATCCAGTACGTGCTGGTATCCCTTCGGGATCCAGTGTAAAGAAACTAGGGTCCACCAGGGGATACTTCGGCCACGTTATATGTGGCATAGGTAGATCATTTTCTCTCTAGACTCCAGTGTAAGTCCTCAGATGGGCAACGAACCATTGGTAAGTATAGACCCAATGGGAATGTCCTCGAATCAGCTGCCCCGGCGGCTTCTATCTCAATACCCATTCCCTCTTGGAACGTCTCACACTGCTGTCCTCTCCAGTCCCACCACGCTGCCCGCAACAAACTGCCCAGAGATTCCAACTAAGGAACTACATGCCCTGCCAGTAGTCGCTGGGTCTCAGAGTGTAAGGACAGTATATCCCTCTCTATCCCGAAAGGCATACAAACTACCTGATACACCCTGGTCTCCTGGAGACGAAAGGAGGTGTGGGCGTCCCCACTCAGTGTATCAATGACACTCCCAGAGCATCAGGCCGGCTCTCCTCTTGTCCAAGGACCGTCTGGTGAGTGGCAGACCTGGGATCCAACTGAGACAAGGGAGGGGCCTCCTACAATGGAGCGCGTAGCCCAGTGCCCTTTCTCCAGTCGAAATCGCGTTGGGCCCACGGGGGGCGCCAAATTGTGAGGTGGAAGCAGATAAAAACCACCAAAAGATCGTTGATCCAAGCGAAAACAAAGTTTTAGTCACGTGTCTGGCAGAGACGGGTCCCTCAGGCATTGAAGGAACACAAGCAAAATTCAGCAGCATATCCCCTGAGGAGGCTGCTCACAGTCTGCTGTCAAATATACATCATATCGAAGGGTCATCACGTAGGCTCCTGATCGTGAGCAAAAGTTAGTGATACACAGTCTACATCGCAAGTCACTGATGGACAGTCCCCAAGTTCTGAGCCTATCTGGTCCTGTGCACCAAACTGGCACTTGCATAGCGAACTACTGAGTTTGAGACACACTTCCTTATTCAATTCAATGGGCCATCCAACATGACTTTGGTTCTGCTCACACTCCCAACAATTTGGGCCCTCATTTTACTAACCTCAGAAGGATAAACGGCTGAGTCAACCTTGAGTCAGTAAGAACCAAACTCCTGGCAGTGGGCAGAGTCAGCCTGCAATACTGCATTCTAAGCACTGTGTCATCACGGCTCTTGAAATGTAAATTCCAAGGCAAAAAAGCACTTTATAAGAGAAATGAAAAAAGAAAGAAGGCAGTTCTGTACTTCTCATAATAATTCATTTTGGCATCCAAACTTTCTAATGGTCAAATTGCTCATTATTTGTTCAGAAGATATTATTTACTTCTTTTGGCTTTAATCAGATAATGAATAGGAGCAATAGTACTCAACCTAAGAATAAGATCCTATGCTTCTTACCCAGAAATAATACTGAGACAACAACTCTTTTTAATTTGGATTCAGACGAGGAACTCCTTCATCTAGTTCTTGAGAAAGCTGGCATCTAAGGCCAGCATCAGAAAATAAAGTGATATAAAGCCAGCTAGAGCCAGCAAGCTTGACTTAAGGAGCAACCTGCTAATTGAAGTCACAGTAGATGTGTAGGATGCTACCTGGGCTTGGAAAAGTAACTAGGACAGTACTGACCCATCAGGGTTTTCATGATTCTCTGTCTTAGAACACACAATTACAAAACCTTCCTAAAAGCAGAATTCATTCATTAAGTTTTAGCTCCTCTTTTCTTTCTCTCTCCCTCTGGTTGAGTTTACTTGTATGTCAATCAATATATTCAGTCAACAAACAGCAAAGATATGGAATTTACCACTTTGAGAAAATCTGAATGGATTTATTATGATCTTAAAACAAATAAAAGCAGTAATTCATGAAGCCAGGATAACTATTTTAAATTAAAAAACATGAATAAATAATATTTCTTTTGCATCTTTATGTGGTTTATTAATAGTTGCTATTTGAATACATATATTACCTATATCTTTTTAATTTTTTTCTCATTAAATCAAAAGTATGATAAATGCAGACTTCAGCACAGCAGCTGTCCTGATCTCATTTGGAGCCATCCTGGGGAAAACAAGTCCAGTTCAGATGCTGATTTTAACAATGTTTGAAGTTACTATATTTGTATGCAATGAACATCTTGTGGTGAATGTGCTAAAGGTAGGAATTTTCTGGCTTCTATTTCACTGTGATGTGCATGTCATTTTATAAGGAGATCTTATCTTCTAAGTCTTCTTTTTATTTTTGGTATGTTGGACTTTAAGACCTCTCTGACCATGACTATTTTCTTATTTGTCTTGCTTTGGAAGAACATTTTGATTTGAGTGCTGCATTATATTTCCATGAAAAGGAAGTGCTCAGTTCCGAGAAATTGTGTGGGTCTTTTGTCTTTTTTCCCATGACAGAAAACCCCCCCAGCTTTAATGAAAAATAAACCCCACTGGGTGAAAATTAATCAGTAGGAGGGAAATGAAGATTAAAAGTCCACCAGGTTTATTCCACTCTGGGTTAGGGATCACCAGACAGTTTCTTTTATATCCAGGATCTATTTCCATACCATAATAGAATGCATTAAAAATGAACCAAACATTTCTGCAGACTAAATTAAAGAAATAGATCTCTTCTTTAGAAATTGGCCCTCTCCGTGCCAAGTGTTTCCAGAAAGAGAAGGCACCTTCAACAAATCCAAGAGATTAATGACTCTAGAATTTGCTAAGTAATTCCTAACCCATCTTCTCTCAGGAACAGTCAACCAATATGTCTCCCAGTTTATTTACTTATCAAATTTATATAGCTGCTCATCTCACAAATGTGACCATGGGCAGCATAGAATAAAACAAACAAAATAAATCTACAAGAACAATTTGAAACAATTCAGCATAAATATAAATAAGACCATGGGAGAAATTTACACACAATTCAACCATTTCATGCTATTTGTCCATGAAAACCTTCCTGTTGGTTTTCCTGTTCTAAATGGAAATACTGAGTTCAGAAGCAATGTGTGGCTGAACACACAATGCTGTATACAAACAGAATCTGATTGCCCTCTGCTTTCTCTGCTTTGTAAGTATCCAGAGGGCATTCAGATGACTACTTTTAAAACAGAATGTGGCAATAGTTGGTATTTAGAAGGAAATCCAGTCCTTTCCGAGCCAGGACAAGAAAAAAAAATGCAGAACATATGTGGTTGCTTGAAATAGAGGCGAAAATTATTTCTGAGAGTACACTATAGGAAGAGTACCACATCAGCAGTTGGAGGTGGACACCCTGAGTCTTCCCCCATAAGTTCCTTATATAGGAAAACCTTGTATTTGTTCTATGAAGATAGGCAGAACAAACCTGCCCTTCAGGAATCCTTGGAAATTGACTGGTTCTCCAAAGGGAATTGTTCTGTATGGAACCTGGTAGGTTCCAAGTACTTCATTCTGATTGGCCGAAAAGGCTACTTACGGATTGGTTCGCTAAGAACCAATCCAGAAAGCCGCCAAACAGCGGGAAGAATTAGATACCTGTCATTGGCCACAAGCTGGCAGGCTCGACGTTATATAAAGGGCTGCCATGTTCCATTTCTTTACCTAGTGGTTTGAAATAAAGAGTTGTTGTTTGGAACCCGGTCTCCCACACTTCTTTCCAGATGGAACAC
>BHFT01010009.1:0-33489 GCA_004320025.1 Laticauda laticaudata
ATCATGTGTAGGTTATACAAATTTGATATAAGATTAAATATATTCAGGTTACATCAAGAAAGGATTTCTTTATCAGTGTCCCCCTCCCTTTTTCTTCTTCCACCAAAGAAATGACAGATACACGGATCTGATAATTTGTTTTGTTGAAAGTGCATACAAGTCTAAACTTTGAGTTTAACACTAAACTCAAAGAAACTGCTAATAGGCAGCATTACAACTTTTTAAGTTCCACATAAAGATGACCTTTCTCTTCAAGGAATTTTGTGTTCGTGCAATGACCCTCGGACTTCATGCACACACACTTCAGCCAAAGATTCTTTTTTTTTTCTACTCCTGGATTTCTCCTGTCCAGGCTACTGAATTTTGGTATTGCAATAGCTGGAGTCTATTTGTGGAATTTGCTGCTCTTTTGAGATAAAGTGCAAGTCCCCAAACAGGCTAAACAAAGTTTAAGAAAAAGTGAGCAAAAAGAGGAGTCTTATTCTACCCACAGGTGGCATGTCCCCTTAGAAACATGAAATATGTCAATTTGCCACTGAAAACTTGTTTATCCATCCTTTAGTTTGACTTACTCATACCCTTGGGTTGTACTGCTCTGTTGTGTCTCTTTTCTATTATTATATCACTGTATTTATCTCTCCTATATCTAAACAGAAAATCGTTTCCCCATAGCAACAGCACTTAGACTTATATTCCACTTTACAGTGCTTTTACAATCCTCTCAAAGCAGTTTACAGAGTCAGCCTATTGCCCCCAACAATCCGGGTCCTCATTTTACCCACCTCGGAAAGACAGAAGGCTGAGTCAACTTTGATGGTGTGGATATTGTCTTGCTTTCACCCACATCTACTTCCCTTCATGAGAGACCTTTCTGTTATCCTTTTCAAGGAAGCCAGCACCAGCACCTGACAGAATGAGACTCCCCTCATACTATATAATCCCCTAAGGCAATGTTCTAGGACCAACTCTCTTCATACTCTACATAAATGACCTCTGTGATCATATTAAGAGCAACTACATTGCATTCTCTTCACTGCAATGATGTTAAAGCATTCAACACCACAGAAATACGTGCCCTTCCCCTTTCAAAAAAGACTTAGCACTTAGTGTATCCAGAATGTTCAATACGTAACTTTGCTCCTCCGCAAGTTTTCAATCTCAACAAATAAAATGCCCTGTTTCCTTACATGATTGGCAAAAAAATATATCGAGGAAAATATAAAATACAAGCTAGAACAGTTCAAGGACCTTGTTGCATGACTCCAAACTCTTCAAGGACCTTGAGGCAAAGCTCATTCTATAATGATCTAAGTGCTTGGGACAGCCCACTCCTGTCAATCACCATACCAAAAAGCTGTATTAAGAGTTATTAATTTTAATCCTACATAGCCTTTTTCTACTGATTAATATCACACCTATTAACTAGAGCAACAACATATGTGCCTTAACCCATGACTTGAATAAGAGCTGCATTTCATTTCTGGTAACCCCACTGTACGTACCCTGATATTAATACCAGTTGAGAAGAGGTCCAGAAATATTCACAAGAAGAGTCTTCCCACTCCCTCATACTCGTAGCCACTTCGATCCATACCTTTCCACGCTTTAGGCTACTTGAAATTCGTAGACTATCGCGAAAAACCTACAACTATGCCGCTCGCAGTCGCACTCTAAGTACTAGCACTATTAAAATTATATATTGCAATATGTGCTAGCAGTCCCAATGGAAACTTTCAGTTTCACATCACGATAACATAGCGAGAGCTGCACATAGATACAAGTACTTCCCAAGAATGTTAAAAACCATTGACCATGTACTTGTTTCAGAGAAAGTATACGCATAGTTCGAGCAACACAGGAGTGAGTCAAATGTCTGGAAATACTCTATCTGACTCTGGGTTCTTCCCCAAACCCCAAAAACTTTAACCTTAGGACTGTCTAGCTAATTGCCTCACCCCTTTCCTAAGAGGAAGGGTGGGATTCTACCGTTGCACACTTATTTTGCACTAGAACCAGTTGTTAAACATTCTAGAGGCAGTTGCAGAGAACCAGTTGCTGAGAAGAAATTAACTGGCCTAATCCTGTAAGGATAAGGCATGAAGGAAAAATTTCTGTGTTGCTTACAGAACCGCCTCTCTTCATTAAACCCTTATGGACATGGTCTTTGGCAGACTAGAACTCCTCTCCTGTCTCTGGAACTTCTTTCTGGACTTTTTTTTCCTCCTTTGCTGGTACTTTTGCTTGTGTGGAGTGACCATTTCAAAATTCCACAATGGCACTAAAAGTGACTTATGACCTTTTTTCACACTTACAACTATTGTAGCCACAGTCATGAAAGGCCAGCCGCGGAGATGCATGCCTCAATGTGAGTGATATTGAGCTGGCCACACCCAGCCAATAACATTTAATGGATAGGTGATTAATGAATATATAGCTATGTCCACCCAGTCACATGACATCCACCCAGACACATGACCCAGTCACAAGCCATGTCCACCCAGTCACATGACCACCAAGCCACACCCATCATCTAAGCTATGTCCACAGAACCAGTTGTTAAAAAATTTGAATCCCACCCCTGCTAAGAGGTCTGTCGGAGGCGTGCATAAGCACACCAACGTGCCTACCATTTGTTTCTTTTTATTTTTCTTATATGTATCCATTTCATGCATTCATAACTATGTCATACCTGTTATCTTATAATTGCTTGACAAAATAAATAAAATAAAATATATAGCAAAGGCAACAAGCTATGACTGGATCAATCGTGTTGTGTGAAAGCAGTCATACTGTTTCTGTTTCATCCATTAAAATAAAATTTAATCACTTGATGAACTGAGACTCAGCCGTTTCGCTTTGCTGAAGAAGGATCCCTTTGAAGTCAACCCTGGAGGGTTTCTCCTGTCAATGTCAAGTTTGTAATGTGTCATCTGCTTGTGGGAGTATGACTGCTTCCATAGATTTTGTCTGTATATTTGTAGAAGAAGCAAAATAAAGAAACAGTAGTGTAAATAAAAATAACATGAAATCTCCTTTAGTTTCTTATTCAAAGGAAACGAAACTTTGTATGATTGATAGTAATCTTTTGAGGAAATAGGAAGTGACTAACAAAACCTAAGGCAAACATATTAAGTGGCTAGAAGTAATTTTCTGTTCTCTGTTGAAACAATATTGTTACAAACCAGTTTTGATCAAATATATCTCGGAACAAACATCTCTGAAGATATGAGGAATCCTAAATAACAGCCCTACTGAGTTGAGGCAGTCTTTACTTAATTTTGCATAGCAAATACAGGGAAGGAAATATGCCAATTTACTGGAATAACTGTTATTGCTTTGGTGCAGAATTATCCAGAGCTAATAGTTACACTCAGCTAAATTGCACAGTTCCAGTAGTGGTGTTTGAACTGGAGATAAAATCCTGGAACTCATCATGACTAGCAAAAGAGTTGCAACATCCTCTTCTGAGAATGAAAATATGTTATGGTGCCAAATTTAACAGGGTGTAGAAGGGAGAAAATCCAAATGAAGAAAGTCACTCTCCTAGACCTAGACAATGATTAAAGGCACAAACCTTTAATCTTCAACTGGTCTTCAACTGGCAAGCAGATTATGATCCACCCTATGAGAGTCATACTATTAAAACATTTTTTTAGGCTTAGTTAAACTGTGTTTCTTTTCTTTAAGAAAAGATAAAGAAAATACATGGGGGAAAGACAGAGGGAAGGAAACATTAATAACCAAGGGACGAAATCCAAAATTCAGTGCAGAATCATAAAGCACCCGAAAGAGCCTAAAGGTTCTATAAAAGGTGACCTTCAGGTTTCTATTCAGATTGGCAATTTACTGTACTCAAGAGAAAAAAATGTTCTGCTGAGACTAGATCGAGATTGCAAAAATCCAAAGCACAGCTAGAATTGTATTCACTAGACCTGAAATCAAGCATTCCAGTGATGTTCTTAAGGTGGAGGGTGGGCACCAAGCATAGGCCACAAAACCAGCATGTTTTCTGTTCTATTTCTTGAATTTTCCCTGACATACTTAATGCCCAACTTGTACTGATGTCCTTCCGTTACAGTTTCTCAGCTTCCATGGAGCTCTGCCAGCTTTTTTTTTTTTTTAATTCCTGCTCTCCNCTTTTTTTTTTTTTTAATTCCTGCTCTCCTTAGGATAGCAGTGCTAGTCATTCTTAATCCCTCTTGCTCTTTAAAAAGAATTGCTGGTTCCAGAGCACAGAGCAATCTGGGCCCTTTGAAGGAAAATCAGCCTTGTCTGGAATTGTTTCTCCTCCTGGCAATCCTGTGATGGGAAAACCTGCCCCAGATTAAAGTCAGCTTCTTCTTTGCAACGTTCCACATTCCCCTTAGGTTTGGCGAGGGTGCATGTTATTAATTGTGATCTGACTGCTTCTGGTTTCAGGGAAGCTGAAGTTGGGAAGCCTCAAATGCCCCTCAAAGGGAAAAAAACATTCTTAGCCATATGCTATCTGTGCTGGTTTTTTATTCTCAAAGGATATCCTTTTTCACTTGTGATTGGTAATTTGTTGACAACATACAAATGTCGATCAGTCGAAAGAATTTTGGCTGCATGCGTTATAGAAGTCTGCCTGATTTCATTTCTTTCTTTGTAACTTAAGGAATGCAGAGACTTGTTTTCTAGGATAAGCATCATCATTTAAGAACACTTTATTTCATAATGTCAGGCAAGCTGATTTTACTCTAAATAGCAATCCAACAATGTTAATTAACTATCAAACAAATTAATCTAAGTTCCTCTTGCTTTAAAGAAAACATGAGAGCAATAGCAATCCTTCTGAATCCTCCTGAAAGCGTGGGAGCCAGAGATCAGCCCAGGTCTTTACAGAAGGCTATTTTTAGAGTTTCCTAAAGTGTCAGACTGCTGAATAATCTGGAAACTTGGCCCAGTTTGTTATTCTTGGATAATTAAGAAGCCAGATCTTGGAATTACGTATTTTCAGTTAACCTATCCTGAACTGACCAAGAGCCAAGAAAAGTCCCTACCTGGTCCCTTTTAGGGATCTATATTTTGATGCCAGGAAGCTAAATATGATTGTGATACATAGATACCCACTTTCAGCCCGCCTCCCAATATTTTTATTTTACTGTGTAATTTTCAAAAAATGTTTATTTGGAGAAGAGAAAATCCTTCTCTCATTGTTATGATTTTTCTCATCAAATGTTAATGTTATATTTGTGGATAAGCTTCTGTCTCTGCTTTAAAGAAGCTAATACGGTTACAGTTTTTGCTTTTGCTGTTTAAAGAGGAGGGCTGCATTCCTTGGAAGCCTAGTATTAGGAATTCAAAATACACAGGTATTTCTAAAACAAGACTCTGAAAGAAAATATGGTCATTTTCTATTTGCTATTCTGCAATATTTCATAAATATATACACACACAATTAAGAGAGAGAGAGATAAAGAAGCTATCTGGTTAGAAATCCCGAGAGTTGAACAATGAGAGACTGAATGTAGAGGTAATCCATATCCAAACAGAAATAAGGGAACAGCAGTGTTGCATTTGCGAAGAATGAGACTCGAGACCAGAGTAACTTCAGCTCTTTTATTAGTTGCTGAATTCTGTCTGAACCAGGAGCTGCGGCAGCCCTTTTTTATAGAGAAGTTGCTCGCGACTCGCAGCCAATGACGGCTCCTTGATTCTCCCGCCACTGGGACGGCCAATCATATGCTACTTATTTTTGACCAATCACTGTCGAGTAGAACACCAATCAAGACTTTTGAGGTATTTGTGGACTAATAGGGAATAGAGTATTTGGAGTATGCTAATATGTAATACCCCTCCCCTCTTAGTTTGGTCCTACATTATGTAGTCACATTAAGTAGGTGGGGCTTTTATGTTGTCTAGTTGACCTGCGGCAGTTTAGTCGTGCTGTTGTCTTGGCGGTTCAGACGGGATCGCTGTTTCTCCCGTCCTTCTCTGTGGAACCTCTCCTGAAGGTGGAGTGAGCCATGCCGCTCCTACCTGCCTATCCAGGCTGGTAGAGTCGGCTCGGCTGCCTCCCTTCCAGAGTGGTTCTTCGGTATTCTTGTGCCTCCTGTTCCTCTTCGTCGAAGTCTCTTCAGGTAAGTTAGTTGTTTCTTTCTGGGTTTATTTAAGAATTTGGTTTGTGGGTTGTTTTTTGATTTTGCGGTGTTCCTTGTTCTAACGGAGGGTCCTCCCCTCCCCTCTTATTTGTGTTTTGAGGGGTCTCCCCCCTCTCTTGTTTGATTGTTATTGTTTTTGTTTTATGGTTGTTGTGTTAATGGAGTGTGTTTGTTGTTCTCCGTGCCTGGGTGTGTCAGTGGTTATTCCAATGTTCTTGATCTTAATTGATCTATGTGTCTCTCCTCCAGCTCTTCCATCGTCCGTTTCTAATCTGTATGACCGGGGTCCTGTTATTTGTGTTATTTTTGCCAGTACCCACAGTGGGTGCCCCGTGAGATTTTTAGCATAGACTAGGTCCCCTGGGTCGAATGTGCGGTGTTTGCTGGAGGAGTCTGTTGGTTTTTTCAGGCTGTATGTGGGATGTAATCTATCCAGATACAATCTTAATTTTCTGCCCATTAGTAATTCTGCTGGGCTTTTTATTGTAGTGGAGTTAGGTTGTGATTATGTTGTATGGTGAGCATTTTTGTAAATTTTCTCTTGTATGTCTCCGTGTCTAATTTTTCTATGGTTTCTTTGGTATACCGGATCATGCGTTGTACCCGCCTGTTCGTAGCCGCCAGCCCGGCGCTGTCAAGGCATGCCTTATGCCGTGTTTGGCGAGAACTTTTCAAATGTCAATGCTGTGAACTGTGGCCCGTTATCTGAAACTAATAAAGTCGGTAACCCGTGTGTGGCAAAAGTTTCCTCAGTATGTCTGATTACTGCTTCTGTCGTGGTTGAGTTCATGATGCTTACTTCCAGCCAATTTGATAAGCATCTACTATAATTTAAATGTGTGTCTTTTTAGCCCCTGTGAAATCTATGTGTTATTCTTGACCAGGGCCCCCTCGGTGTTTCCCAGTCGAGTATTAGGTGCTGACAGGGGGATGCAGGTCCGGATCTTGGCATTTAATGCAGGTTATCTCCAACTCCCAATATCCTTATCCATCCCTGGCCACCATACATAACTCCTGGCCAGGGATTATCAGTCGTATGATACCCGGGTGTCTTTCATGTAAAATATTCAGTACCAACTCTTGCTAATGCTTCTGGTATGAACACCCAATCCCCCCATAGAATAAAACCTTTTAACAATGAAAGTTCAGTCTGTCTGTTCTTGAATGGTTTAAAACCCACGTTTGTCTCGTTTTCTGGCCACCCTTTTCCTACCCAGTTTAAAACAATTTTTTTGTCACAATTTTTGTGACAATTTTTTGTTCTTGTGTTTCTGTCGGCAATGTCCACTGCGGTTATGGGTAGGTTTGGTAGTGCCTGAATCTGTAGGGTGGATGTGGTTGGTGCCGAGTCATTCTCTAGTTCCAGGTAGGGGAGTATGGCTCAGCACATCGGCTGTGAAATGTCCTTGCCTGGTCGGTGAATTAATTTGTAATGTATGCATGCGGCAAGGAACTCGGACCATCTTGTCATTTGTGGGGATAGTATGTTCGAGGTGGCCCTGTTCCCTGCTAGTATTCCCAATAGGGCTTGGGCTCTGTAATGAGTTGTAAAGAAGTATTCGTGGAACTGTTTGATCCAGGAAATTGCTGGTAATGCCTCTCTGTCCAAACTGGCTGTAGTTCCTTTCAGCTTTGGACAGTGTTTTGGAGTAAAATGCGATCAGCACTTCCCTCCCGTCTGGCAGCGTATGGCTGAGTTATGGCTCCGACTGCCGAACGATGCATGTATCACAGGTGACTGTCAGTGGTTAGTGTCTCGCTGTATGTATTCAATACAGATTCGGATGTTATTAAATCTTTTATTTTCTGAACGCTGTCTCTTCTCGTCTTCCCAGGTCCAGGATGGCTGCCTTGTCCAGTAATCTATGTAGTGGTTCCGCCATTGTTGCCTTCTGTGGCAGAAAAACATTCATAAAAATTGAATACAGTCCCAGAATGCTTGTAAATCTGCTTTGTTTTTTGGTCTGAGCGCTTCTTTTGATCGCTTTGATTTTTTTTATCTGTGGGGTGGATGTCATCTTTATCGATTAGATACCCCAGGAATTTCGACTTTCGAGGTGGCTAGCTGACATTTTTCCTTTTTGCTCTGAGTCCCGCCTTTTGGAATCTTTGCAATACTATTCTGAAGACGGGCTTCTGTTGTTTCTTGTCCGCTGGCTTGATACTGAGCATAGTCATCAAAGTATGGGACTTTACCCTTTATGCCTTGCGTAACAAATGCTCCATCAAGGTTTGGAATACCCCTAGGCCACGCTGACTCCAAATTGGCAGTCTTTTGCATTTGAATGCTCCCCTATGAGTCACGATCGTTTGTGCTCTGCGTGTTTTGGGGTCGACTGGGAATTGTTTGGTATGCTTGTGCAAGTCGAGCTTTGTGAAAACCTTGCCTCTCCCCAATGAGTGTAACAGCGTGTTGCACTACCGGAACAGGATATGCACTTTGCTGTAGTGCATGGTTTTAGGGTGGCCTTGTTAGTCACCACAGAGTTCTCACTAGACCCCATCTGGCTTAATTGGGGTTACCGATTGGGGTTTCCCATTAGTCGTGGTCGATTGGTTCCAGTATTCCCTTGTGCTCATAGTTTATTTAATTCTCATCCGATCTGTCGGTTTAATGCAAAGGGAACTCGCCTCGCTTTTAACCTAATTGGAGCTATTGTCCAGATTTAAATTAAATGATATGGGGGACCCTCCTGTAACTGCGCCTTAGTTTCTATTCAAAGACGTCCTGGAAACTCCTCATTAAGGTTCTCCTCTTCAGTCTGTCTCGGTGACGCTGTTTATTTCCGGTCATCCGATTCCCAGGCGTTCAAAACCACTCGAGTCCTAGCAGGCTTGGGCGGTCCGGTCTATGATGTTAAGAGGCAGCATAATTTGTGTGTTTTTTGAATGTGACTTGGAAGTGTCCGAGTCCGACTACGGGGAATTCTGTTTCCCTTGGTAGGGTTTTTTTCGTATCGTTAGTGTTTGGTTTTCTATTCCGTTCTGCTATGTGTGGTATCGCGTCTTTTAATGGTATTTCCATGATACCATTGATAAGTATGAGAAGCCAGAGTCCACTCCATCTTCGCATTTTTTGGCCTTCGATGCTGACTGCCACATGTACCTTCCGGCCATATTTTTGTTGAGCGCTTGAATGCCATGGTGGAAGTTTTTGGTGTATTTCTTCTTTTCTGTTAGCTTTGTTTAGTCGTTTGCCTCTGCTTCTCGACTCTCATGCTCAATATCTGTCTTTCTTTTATTCTTAATGGGGTTTCGTCTATGTCAGGGCTGTAGCTTTTCTGTGTTTCGGCAAGACCTTTGGCTATGTGTCTCCGTCTCTTGCAGTACCTGCAAAATGGCATCTAGGAAAACGGCACTCAGAACCGGGGTGGTCTCTCTCTGCACCCGGCGCACTGGAACCCCGACTTACATCCTTTCCTCCCCGTCTACTTTTGTTCCAACTGGAGCCTGTGGACTTTCTTCCTCTTTGTCGTCGGTCTTGGACAATGATTCGCCGATCCTCATGGTTGGTGATGGTCTTATGTGTTTCTCTGACTTCTTTCTGGAACTTGGCTTGCTTCTGCCGGTGGTTTTTTTTGTGTTGTCCATTCATTTGTTTTTTTATTGCATTTTGGCTTGCTGATTGTTTTAGTGGCTTCAGCTGCCATGGTCTCAGTGATGGCCTCAGTGACTGTAATTTTTGGTTGGATTTGCCAGTCAGTTCTGTAAAATGAGGTCTCGTAGACCAAGGACCACACGATCCCTCATGGCTTCATCCATGTTGAGGAACTCACCTGCTCTCCAATGTCCCTGAAGGCCGCTACGAAAATCTGCGATACTCTCACCTTCTCTCTGGTCATTTGTAGACTCATGTCTCGAATAAGGCTGGAGACGGTTGGTGCATAATGAGCCTTCAGCATTTTTTTCCAAATCTGGCCAGGCCATCTGTTTTTATGTCTCTCGGTTTGGCCAAATGCCTTGGCCATCTTGAACACTGTGAGGCCCGACAGTGCGCGTCGGAACACGGCTCTCTTTCTGTTTTCAGAGATTCCTTGTAAGTCATTGCTCTTGAGGAACATGAGGAATCTGTCGATATACTGATTCCCAGTCCTCCGGCGCTGGATTGAATGGTGCGGGTGGTGAGTTGGTTCCAGCCATTTGTCTGCTCGGTTTTTCGTTGCATGTGCGCACTGGTCTCCTTGTCTCAGAATCCACCTTCGTCGCCAGTGTTGCATTCATGAAGAATGAGACTTGAGACCAGAGTAACTTCAGCTCTTTTATTAGTTTGCTAGATTCCGTCTGAACCAGGAGCCGCGGCAGCCCTTTTTTTATAGAGAAGTTGCTTGCAGCTCACAGCCAATGACGGCTCCTTGATTCTCTGCGCTGGGGCGGCCAATTCATATGGCTACTTATTTTTGACACAATTTCACCGTTTGAGTAGAAACACACCAATCAGATTCAAGTATTTGTGGACCAATGGAATAGAGTATGTTGGAGTATGCTAATCATGTAACATGCAGATAAGAAATTTGGAGAAATCCAAGAGAAATTAGAATATTACAAACCTGAAACAATATGGAGGAATGGCTGTAACATTTCATAATGTAAAGGCAGAAGTAATATGGCATGGCAATGGATTTACAGTAGTAATAAAGAGATCCCAAAATAGAAAACTGTGGCCCATAATATTGATAAACTTTAACTCCTGATAACTTTTACATGGACTTCATATTTGGTTTTGTAATTACATAACGATGGGAAAGCCACCATTTTCCCAGCCTATTATAAATATACCCTCATGGAAGATTATTGCAGACAGCTGTGATTTCTGAAATATTGCAGAATTTCCTTCTGTTGGTTCAGGGAAGTTAAATAAAAGACTTTGGTGCAAAGAACATTTGATTTTTGTTCCTATTTCATTATTACATTGCACAGAGAATACAATGTGAGACAAAAATGCACTTCAGTGAGGGAAAAGTAAAAGAATTACACAAGATTGATTATGTAGGCAGAGGTCTCAAAGAGCTCTGATAGATAAGACCTCTGTGATCCTATGTGTTGTGGACAGAGATGGTATTCAGCAGGCTCTGACCAGTTCTGGAGAACTGGTAGCAGAAATTTTGAGTAGTTCGGAGAACCAGCAAATACATCTGACTGGAGATTTTACAGTATCCTTCCCGTGCCATGCCCACCAAGCCACGCCCACAGAACTGGTAGTAAAAAAAAATTGAATCCCACCACTGGTTGTGGGTCTAGGTTTGTTTGCCTAGAATTGTCAATTCCAGTGCTGTAGAATATATTTAGTAGAAGACTTTTGCAACTGGATGCTTTTTTCTGGCCCACCAATTCTTTGGAACATATCTGTTTATGTATTTTGAACTCCTGATATTTGCCTCTTGATTTCTCTGGAGTTCCTTAAACTCCCAAAGTTTCCACTCTATGCAGCCATGTTTATGCATCAATTCTAACTGCCCTTCCACCCCATCCCATTTCAACTATAATATTCACTTAAATTCCTGAATGAAAAGTTGCAGGTATTGTTGACACACTAATTATGACAATTCCTTCAATAGGCTACTGAAATTAGACAGACAGACAAACAGGACTTGTTTTCTTAAAGACCTCTTTAGAGAAGCACCAAGAGATTTTGAAGAGCCCATAAATGGAGGGTTTTGAATGTTAAGTACAGTACATAGATTATTACTGTCTTTATGGACATTCCTTCAAGCACCATGCATATTGTGTGGCCTTGTAAGTAAACAACCAAGGCCAATTATGCACAACATAGGAGCTGGAAATTCAAAGCCTGGGAATGTCCTATTTTTTCCAGCAAATCCATTTCCCAAGGAGTGATAGGAATGGATAAAAACTGTACAAAACGGTGTGACCTATGTTGTACCACAAATCATCATCAGGCGACATTTTCTTTAGTAAATATTATTCACCCTGAGTCTTTAAAGACAAGACAGGTTAAAGGGCTAATAAACAAGCAGTGCTTTCATCAGCACACTTGCTGAAGAGATTATTCTCAGGACCAGCCCTATCCTTAGGCTAGTTGTAGGCGTTAGGCAGTGGTAGGGGTGGGAGGAAATAACACAGTGTCTCATGGCCATGCCTGGTCCTCTAAATTAGCCTGCTCAAGTGCTGTGGGAGATTCAGCTCAGGCAAATAAATGTCTTGGCAATTCCCAGTTAATGAGGTGTCTGTCAATGATTGCCTGTTTAACTAGGCCAACTCTTTTAATTTAGATTAAGCCATAGACCACTAGTGATGTGCCACATTTCAGTTTCATGTTCAGGAAGCATCTCTGGTCCTTCCCTGCTGCTGAGACTGAGACTGGCAGAAACATAAACCAGCATGACATTTGCTGACCTCAGTGAGGCCTTCATCCTACCTCTAGTGCATCTGTTTGAGTTTGCTATCAAGCTATAGTCTCCTGATTATGCAGCTGCAGGGTACTAAGCAAAGCATTTGGCTTAACTCTTAAGAACTAAGAACAGCACCAGCCACCAGAAAAAACATCCCTTAATCTCCACTGTGATACAACAGTGGTGCGGAATTTCGCATCTTTAAGATTTTACACTATTTCACTGTACACCGATAAAGACTAGGCACTGAGAAGTGATTGGGACTGGAGGTGGTATTCAGCAGGTTCTGACCAGTTCTGGAGGACTGGTAATGGAAATGTTGAGTACCACCTCTGACTGGCTCCACCCCCATCTATTCTCTGCCTCCAAGTCCCAGCTGATTGGCTGAGTCTTCTTTTGTTGCCCTGCACAGGACAACTGAACAAGAAAGCAGGTTAGTGGGATGGGAAGAAAATGGGATTTTGCAGTAACCTTCTCCCAGGAGTGGGGAGGGAATAGGGATTTTGCAGTATCCTTCCCCTGCCACACCTATCAAGCCATGCCCACCAAACCACATCATGCCCACTTAGCCACAGCCACAGAACTGGTAGCAAAAAAATTTGAATCCCACCACTGATTGGGACCACAATTATGTTACACAAGGAGTTCCATGAATATGCAAAATACAACTTCCCCTAGTTCTGGGCAGCCAGGGGAACATTGGTCTATCTTTAATTGTTGCACGGTTACAATTTTGTGCAATCCCAGCAATTTGTGGCCCTTGCTCCCATTCCTGTCAAAGGCATATGGAAGGGAAGAGAGTGAAACAGTTTTCTTGCAGGACTACCAGATTCCATAATAGCTTTGTTCCCTATGACATCCATCTGATAAACTTGCAAGATTTGTTTTGCTCACCATGTATATATGTATACATCTGAACTAGACTGTGATGTTTCTGTGCCATTTAATATATGTGAGTATGTGGGTATATGTATATTTGTTTGTCATGTTTATGTCATGTATATTGGAGGTGGTGGCCCTTTGAGAGCTATATGCAATGAAATTTCATTTTAATGCATGCCAGATTAGAGTGCATTTAAAGTGACAGGAAAGTTAGTCTTACGTCTTCATAGTTGCAGAGGAGAAATTCCTGAGATACAACAGAGAAACATAAGGGGTAAAGATGCCAAGCTCCATGCATCTCTTTCTCTCTCTGGAACTGGGACTGAAAGTGGAATGCATTGGGAACATGTAGCTCTGGCCATTTCATACCAATCCACAACATCACATTGCATACTTTTGGCCCCACGCCAAGACATCACAAGCAGTAGCAAAGTAGCTTTGCTTTCCTAGAACTGCCAGAATCCCACAGCAGTCCTTTCACTCCTTATTGAAAATACACAAGGCTGCATAATCACAACCAAGAGAAAAGATGCCCCTCTGCTGAATGAAGTGTGATGAAGTGTGTGCCATGCAGTGTGGCTCCCATGGTTCTGCAATGCTTTTTTGGGGATGGGGGAAGGGGAGAGAGAACAGGGTGGCAGTGAAAGAGACCATTTGGAAGCCTGGGGTGAGAGGTTTGCCTACAAGGGCTGTAAAGAATAACGGTTAAGCTGATCCCAGACACTACAGGTCATTTTATACATCCAAAACAACTGCTACTGGTTGTTGCTGGGGAAAGAGAGAAAAGCCAGCTGTAACTTTGGTATAGCTAAGGATAACTTAAATCTGTGTCACTAGTGGACTGTTGACAAGATGAAGGCAACATCATGGGAAGGAGGCAGGGGGAAAAACACTGTTATTAATCATATCTATATAAATAAAATAAACATCCCTTGACAGAGAATTGCACTCTCTTTGGCTTCCTGCAATACTTGGACATAAAGAAAAAGGGGTACCTGCAGAGAACTGGATGTACCTTAATCCTCATTATTTTGTGGATAAGCCTGTTAACAGGGTGAAACATCCTGTTTTAGTTTCTGAATAAACAACTTGCCTTACAGGATAACTCCTTTTATTCGACAGGAACCTCAAAAAGTCTTGTTCTCCCCAATCCCTTAGCAGCTCTACAGTGCTCTCTAGTGCCATAACCCACAGCCTTGAGAACAGCATCAGAAAGAGACACATTTGCTGTCCCACGGCATTTGACCTCCTTGCTGCCATCTTTTTAAGAGCTCTTTTCTCCATTTCCTTTCAGGATATCCCTCTGACATGTGAATTTATTAATAGAGTGGGCTAGCATTGGTTTAAAAGAGGATAATTGTTGGGTTGCTGTTATTTTAGGCTTATCCTTCAGCCATAGAAAAATGAACCTAAGCCTAGGAAATATCAATGTACTGACAGAGCCTCCAGTCTAAATTGCTCACTGACCTGAACTGAGGAGGAAAAAAAATATGATGGAGGCCATTTCCCCATCAATGTTTATCAGGGTTCTAAGATCAACCATCTGTGGCTGAGGTGATAGAAAACCTTCCCTCATTATTATCACATTGACATTTGGAAGCTTCTAGAAGATGCTGTAAGAAATGGCTGGAAATTCTGGAAATGGCCAGAATTTAGTCTGAAACTCCAACACTGGAGTCTCAAAGATGCTTTTTCAAGAGGAAGCTGGACTTTCTGGTTTTTCTTTGAAGATGTTTCCCTTGTCATCCAAGAAGCTCAGAGTTGAAGAAGTGAAACATCTTCAAAGAAAAACCAGAAAGTCCAGTTGCCTCTTGAAAAAGCACCTTTGGGACACCATGACCTGGATGACTGAGAATTTCCATAGACATCTAACACTGGTGGGGCACCATGATAAAAAGGGGAGGGCAGGAGTATTTTACAATAACAAAAAGGCAGGGAGAAGCCCAATCTTGGCAATTAAAATGAAAGCATTTCCTTCTGGATGTGGTAATGAGTCTCTTTTCTTTTCTGTCCCTATATAAAGGCAACTGGGCATCCTGCTTTGCCAACACCTCCAGATGGACACAGCTGCAGAATCAGTGCACCATCCAGAAGTTTCATCTTCTGTCCACATATCTGCTAAAAACAGCTTCTCCAACACTATTGTAACAGTACTGTTATTGTTATATACATATAAATAATTATACTGTACACTAACAATGATGGCCTTGGAAAATATATTCAAATACCATGATGTGTATATACCCACAAATATCAGACTTGTGCATGTATGAGTACTGATGCCTTTGAACTTGACTGTTTACTGAGCTATAGCCAAGAAAACAAATGGATCATTAAATCAATCCAGAGTTCTCATCTGAAGCATGAATGATGAGACTCAAATTATCCTTCTTTGGATACATTATGTGAAAACCTAATTCTCTGTAGAAGATTGCAATACTGGGAAAGGTAGAAAGAAAGAACAGAGGATGACCAGCAACAAACTGGATGGACTCCATTACAGCAGCAACGAGTATACCATTGGGAGACCTAAAGGACAAGATTGAGGGCAGATCATTCTGTGTGGTCTCTAATCAACACCAACTTGGTGGCACATAATCAAGAAGACAGAGGAAAGCAACAAGGTGCTCTCAGTGGTAACTATAGCAAGCCATGCTGACATCAAAATAATAGCAATAGCACTTAGACTTATATATCGCTTCACAGTGCTTTGCAGCACTTTCCAAGTGGTTTACAGAGTCTGCATATTGCCCCCAACATCTGGATCCTCATTTTATCAATACTGGAAGGATGGAAGGCTGAGTCAACCTTGAGCTGGTGAAAATCAAACTACCGAACTGCTGGCAGCTGGCAGTCAGCAGAAGCAGCCTGCAATACTGCATTCTAACAACTGTGCCACCCTAATGGTGTGCGTATTTCTGAAAGTGATACCATTATGTAATGGCATCTACAAATGTCACCAAGCACTTGGGAAGATGATACAACAATAGCAGCTCCAATTTATCCCTTTGGTCCAGAATCACAAGGGAGGCATTACATCTGGCTACCTGTCAAACAGCACTCCTCACAAGAACAAGGTTCTCTGAGTACAGATAGTCCTCAATTTATGGCCATAACAGAACTCCAATTTCTATTGCTAAGCAAGGCAGTTTTGACTCATTTTTGCAACCTTTTTGGCTGCAATTGTTAAACAAATTAGCGAAGTTATTAAATGAATCATGCAGTCCTTAAGCAAATCTGTGCTCCTCCATTGACTTTGCTTGTTGGAAGCAGGGTGAGGTTAGAACTGGGGACCCCAGGGCAGGACAACTGTCATAAGTGCATAAATGCCAAATACCTGTATTTTGATCACATGACTTTGGAGATGCTGCAACAATCATAAGTCACTTTTTTTCAATGCCATTTTAAATTTGGCCAATCACTAAATGAATGGTTTCAAGTTGAGGCCTACCTATATATAATTGCCACATCAATTCCCCAGCTCCAGGATAGGGACTAATGCAGAATGCAAAACCTGGCTGTTCAGAATCTCTGGGAGGGAATTTCTTCTTCATCCAGCTAAATCTCAGTGATATAGTCCAGGCCTGGTCTGTTATCTTGTCCACAATTAAATTATAACCTGTGGCACCATATTAAATTAGTTCAGCTTATTATTTCTAGTTTTTATTTGGAACATTATGGATTTTATCATTTTAACATTTATGATATTGATCTTTATATTGTATGCTTACACTGTAAGTTCTGTAGGCCCTCTAGATTTATTTGTCACATAAATAAATAGGAAAAAGAGATGGGATGTGCTACCTATTATTTACACTCTCAAAGCAAACTGTAGATTCCTGCTATTTCCCAATTCCAATCTGTCTCCAGACACCCAGATCCAGATCAACGCTGCCTTTGTTGATATCTCAGAACACAAGGCTTATCAGTCACAAGCAGAGGATCCTTGGATAACCTTTTGTATCTGCAACTCCTTTCCTGCAGCCAAGATTCTATTCAAAGTTACTACCCTGTTGTATTTTTAGACTTTATTAGGTAGCAGAACATCCTTGGAAAGTTTCCACTGCTATAGATGCACAACCTACAGCAATTCAACAATATGTTGCAGGAGCCTTTTCATTATAAGGCTTTGCGGTGTTGATATTTTTTTTCCTAATGGTAAAACTTCATCTCTATGGATGCAGGCTGAATAAATAACACAACTATTCATTGCATTTAGAAATGCCTAGGGCTAATGCCCTAAAGCAATGCATAAGGTTAATACGGCAGGGGAAATAAACGGGTGAAAAAGGATCATGTGCATTTTCCTATTCATGCGTTTTGTGTGACAGCAAGATATCTTTAACACTGCAATTATAAGTGAAATGGGAGGTCACATCCTTTCTTCCTGTTTATCAGGGTGATTACGTGAATAGTTTTGGAGATGTGCAGGAATGCAGGTTTTTTTCCTATGGAAAATTGTGCCTCTGTAGGTTTATTTATTTTGTGTTGGGCTCCGCTCCTGATGAGCTCATGAACATAACCACACAACTTCCTTGGCATTAGCACACAAATGGGTTGCCATTACCTTTTTCTAAGAAGTCTTGACTAAACTACAAACCTGACACTTCCCTAAGTCTTCCATCCAAATATTAACCAATTCTAGTCCAACTTAACTTTTTGAGATTGGCCACGTTTGGCTTTGTGCTTGAATTCAGTGGACTACAATTAATTCTATTTTATTTCTCCAACCATGAAGGAGTGCAATGAATCCATCGGTTTCATTTCTTCAACTATGCATTTCAAGTCATTTTTGCTTTTTTTTCCCCTTATTTTATAAGTCTGTTAACTGTATATGCCCTTCTAAATGCATTTTTAAAAATAAAGACCAGGAGGCAATGAGAGGTATGTATTGTTGTGTAAGTTGAGGAACAAAAAATATTAACAGGTGCCATATGTTCTGACTGGATTCATACAATACAATATCTCACTGACAGTTTTTTTCTGTGGTTCTGAGATAATAAAAATCAAGAGCTGACTGAGTAGCTCCTGGATATTCTTGGAAATACAAGGGGCTTTTTACAGGATTGGGTTCATCCCACCTCTGGTATAGTCAAAGAATAAGGAAAAATTTGGTTTTGATGAATGGATTATCCAAACATTTTGTCATTGTCTCCTCCAGTGTTCATGCAGAGGAGGAAAGGCAGTGTTTAAATAAAAAGTTAACTGTGGCAGAGCTGTTTTGTATCAGACAAGTGGGAAGAAAATGTTCCCAGATTAATTCTTGAGGTATTGAAGCTGAAGTGCCATCTGTAAATCTCTCTTGAGGGGGAAATGAGGGGAAACTACAATGAAAAGATAACTGTTGGCTTTAATCTGCCTCAGTGGGGGGGGGGGGGGGGGGNTGCCTCAGTGGGGGGGGGGGAGGAAATGATTCTTTTTTTTCTTAAAAAAATATATTTTTATTAAGTTTCTTTTATTACATCATAAAATATATCAATTCCAACAGCATTCTTGGCGTCTATACATGTTCTTAAATTAAATATCATAATATATTATATTACATTTAACTAATATTAAATAATAATTTCCACTATAATTGTTATCTTTATATCTTTATATAATTTACATATTTACATTTTAGTCTCATAAGGATTATTTCAATTAGATTTTTTGTCTCCCTTCTTAGTTCTGTTTGTTAGCCATTTATACCAGTTGTTCCAGATTAAAAAGAATTCTGAATCATCTTTTTCTTTCAGTCCCAATGTTAACATATTCATCTCAACACTTTCTGTTATTTTATGTATTATCAATTCTTCGTTGGGAATATTTGGTGTTTTCTAAACCTGCGCAAAGGCTATTCTGGTGACTGTTGTAATGTGTAGCAATAAATATTTTACCTCTTTTGGTAGTTTATCCTTGATGATTCCCAGAAGGAAGGTTTCCGGTCTGAACTCAACCTGGTACCCAGCTATCTCTTGCAACCAATTTTTGATTTGGATCCAATATGTCTTGGTCTCGGGGCATAACCACCACATGTGATAAAATGTACTGTCAACTTTTTTACATTTCCAACATTTAGGGCTTATGTTAGGGTAGATTTTTGCCAATCTTGTTCGGGCTAAATACCATCTATAAAACATTTTGTACGCATTTTCTTTGTATGCTGTGGATATTAACTTATAATTTATGTTCCATATTTTCTCCCATTCCTCTAATTCTATTACATGTCCAAAATTCTGCGCCCATGCAATCATTGTACCTTTGACTGTTTCCTCTTCCATTTTGAAATCTAATAAATATTTATATATTTTGGTTATAAGTTTTTGTTCGGATCCCATTAATATTTTATCTAATTGGTTCTGCACTTTGTCAAAACCAAAAATTTTTGGGTCTTTTTTATATTTATTTTGGATTTGCAAATATGGCCACCAATCAATTATAATTCCATTTTCTTTTAGTTCTTGATTTGTTTTTAATTTCCCTTGACTATCTAATAATTCTTACCATTTTCCTTAAGTCTAATCTATTTGGATGAATTATAGTTTCCATGGTTGACAGCTATCGTGGGATTTCCATGTACTGCTTACCTTTAATTTTTTCCAGGTTGTAATCAATGAGTCTCTTATTAAATGCTGATTAAAATAGGTATGCACTTTGCTTTTGTTTTCCCACAAAAATGCATGCCAACCTTTCAGGAGATCATGTCCTTCTAATGTTAATATCCTCTTATCTTTTAATTTAATCCAATCCTTAATCCAGCTCAGCACCACTGCCTGATAGTGGAGCTCCCATTCTGGTAGTCCAAAACTGCCTCTGCTCCTATTATCTTGTAATAGTTTCATCTTAATGTGTGGCCTTTTGCCCAACCGGACAAATTTAGATGTCATTTTATTTACTTCTATAAAGAAAGATGTCCCTAAGTTAACTGGGATCATTTGAAATAAATATATTAATTTTGGTAGTGTATTCATTTTTAATGTTGCTATTCTTCCTAATAGAGATAGGTTTCAATTTGGTCCATAATTCCAATTCTTTTCTAATTTGTTTAATCAATTTAATATAATTGTCATCTTTTAGTGATGAACATCTGGGTGATAACCAAATTCCCAGGTATTTCATCTTTTTTACTATTTGCAGTCCCATTATATTTTCTAATTCTACTTTCTGTTTTGTTATACAATTTTTGACTATCATCTTCGTTTTGTTTTTGTTTATTTTACAACCTGCCACTGGGGGGGGAATTATTCTTATTGGCTACACTCAAACAATATGCTAAGTCCACATTAGTTAAAGCCCCTGTCACACAGCACCAACGGATGAAAAGAGGATGTAAAACAGATAGAAACACTTGCCATCCGTTGGTTAACGCGATGCATCGTTCTGTACTCACTGCGTCCGTTTTTCATCCTCTCGATCCGTCCAGCATCCATCTATTGACATTTCATCCGCTCAAAAAGTTTTGAGCTGCACAAAACTTTGAAATGTATCCAACGCGTCCATAGACATCTGCTACACCATATGGGTGGTCGGATGCTGACTACAGTTCATGTAAACATTGATGCTCAGGCCACGGCATGCTTCAGATGCCCAGGTATACAATGCCAGTCACTCAAGGAGGGCTGGAATTTGCACACTCATCATGGCTTCCCAGAGCCAGACCCCCTGCCCAAATAACACAAAAGATGTAGCCGACTCATCGTGGGAATGAGCGCTTCTCCCTCAAAACCTACCTCATGAAAGCCCCTACCACTTCCAGATGCCTCACCCGTGAAAGAGAGGATCTCTCAACTACAGGCTATCCGCAGGCAAGGCGTGTGGTGGGAGAATTGTCCTTTGCCGCATCCTGGCCAACAGTTCCAGTACTTCTCCAGCCACCATGCCCAGCATCGAACCAGAGACCAGTGAGGAGGATGGGAAGCTTGCTGCATTCCTGCAAAATCTATGGAACCTGCTTTTGCCAGTGTTGCAGAAAACAGGCTCGTTGGACCTCCAACAAGCACAAATGACCCAGAGTTCCCAAAGGCAAAGCTAAAAGTCAACAGTAGCCAACCCGAGTGTCTCTGGCACTCTTTTAGGTCCACTCTGAGCGTGCCCAGTCTCAGGGGTGGAAGGGTTCAGTGCTGTGCGCAGCGTAACGGTTGCTGCTTGAGTGATGGTCTGAGCGTCATGGGTGGTCCTGCCCGGAAGGACAAACAGAATGGTGGGTGGAGTAGCTCTTAGAGATGGGTTCGTCTTGATGTTGAAGAGGCCCCTTCCTCCATGACATGGTGTCAGGCCCAAGACCAGTCTGACAGATGTTCGAAGGCCGGGCCTGGCTGTGGGGGTGAGGAAAGGAGCAGTGGTTGTAGTGGATGTCTTACTGCGTCTGCAGCCTGACGCAGGTGAGGCGTGTGGGTCACTCTGTGAGCGTGTGGAGGCATCGGTGGATGGGGTGGCATCAGTGCGCATGCAGTGCACCGGTGGCTGTTCAATGTACCTAGAAATGCGACCTATAGGGTGCTGTGCTGTCTGAGCTCCGTAGCCGTAAGCCTTGGTAGTGAGGGCTGTGGAAAGCCTTGATGGGCTCCTGTACATCACTCTGGTGAGGAGCAGACCTGGACGGGTGGGAGCAGGTTAGCTGAGGGTCAGAGGTGTTTGTGACAGAAGACTGGTATCCTGTCCTTGATCACCTGTACTGTGATTGACATTGGTTCATGAGGGTCTCGTTGACGTCAGGTGAGGAAAGGGTCTTGCTGGTTGGAGGATGGGACATCAGGTGTGTACCACTGGAGAGAGAGATCTACGCTGCTTCTGATTGATGTCCCGTGATCTCGCAGCCAGCGACATGTGTGGCTCTGGCCTCCGGTCGCCCTGCCTGCCGCTTTCTGTGGAGGGGAACTGGGGTGGATGTGGGTTGGTCTCCATGGGTGGAAGTGCCCTTCTCCTTTGCTCCCCACTGCTCATCAGGGGGTCCTCTCACGTGCTCCGCGACTGGGCTAGTAGCCAGCTATTGGGTCAACCGAGCTGGCACATTCCCACATGATACCTCCTGACACAAGAGCTGACTCTTGGCCTGAAGAGACTGTTCTCTGGCAGGCTGCCTATAGAGGGGATTAGAGAGGCGGCTGCTCCTCGGTGGCGGATCTCACCCTCCAAGAAGCTGCCAACTTCGGCCATCACGTCGGTCCTCTCGTCCATCAACTTGACCGTGGCCTGGCGCAGGATTCTTGACTGGTGCCAGCTTCTTTTCCGTTAACCATTGTTGCTCATTGCTCCATCAGTCGTAGGAGCACCTCTGAAGTCGTAGCCAGCTTTCGCTCTTCTCAAGCAAGCGCTTCCTGTCTTATACTCTCACACACCGCAGCCTGCTCCTTTCCTTGAGAAAACTAAGGTATTAAAGCACTTCGTTGTTCCTTCTCACTCAATCTCTTTCTCCCTCAAGCCATTCCAGCCCCCATCCTCATGTTCCCTTTCAATTAGTACTGCTTCCTTGTCCATTAACGTTCACACGTATGCCTTCTCCTCCCATCTGCCAGAGCCATCTGGGCCCTCAATCAGCAGGGTTCGAGGTTGTAGGGGCTGTCCACCACCACCACCACCAGCAGCAGCAAACAACCTCAGGCAGCAAATAGCGACCAAGCGAACACCAGCAACCAGGATCAGCAGCAGAGAGTAAGAAGCAGCCAGCGGACCTAGCTACATTAGCGCCAGAGAAGGCAAGCGTGGTACAACGTCCATGGACCAGGATATCAAGACACTAGCAAGGACACCACAGCCAGGACCAGAAACATCCATAGCGCACTCAACAGCGACAGGACCAGACAGGAGCACAGAGACCAGCAGACCCAGCAGAGACCACAACCAGCAGGAACAGCACCAGGAGCAAGCGCCAGCGAGTAAGCACTCTCCGAGCCAGAGCAGCGTCCGCAGAGGTACCCACACAGAGCCCAGCCACCAGTGCGGCGCCAGCATGAGTAAAGCACCAGCAGAAGCTACCGAGCACCAGGAGCGAGCGTCTCAAGCAGAGTTCAGCACCAGCAAGAAGCAATCCTAGCACCAGGAGCAGCGCCAGCAAAAGCTCAGCATCCAGAAGAGTGCGAGGCCCAGCAGTTAGCCACCAGGAGCAGCCCCAGAAGACAGCAGAGTCGAGGCCGCCAGGCGGTGGGATCTGGTGGCCCCTGTCCCTCTTGCCAGGCGGGCAGCAGATGGCAAGGGCTTTCTCTCTCTTCCCCATGGTCTGTTGCTGGCTGGCTGGCTGCTGAGCTGTGGTCTGCAGCAGTCTTTACCTCTTGAATGCGTGACTGCTTGCGAGCTGCTTCCTTGAATATCTGCGGGCTGAACGCAATGCATCCTCCCCGATGCGGCACGTAGACGCCTGCATCTGCTAGGCATCTGCTAGGGCATCGCCTCTGGCATCCGCTTCATCCGCTTGGCATTCCGCTTTCGCATCCGCTCTTCTCCCTGCATGCCACGTCGCTGCTGCTCCCCCGAAGCCCTGCGGGTGTTGCCATCCGCTCCCCATTCTGCTTCCATCCACTAGCGCTTCCGTGGAGCATCCGCTCTTTACATCCTGGCTACATCCTCCCCCGTCCGTTCCTTTCCGTTGTTGTCCCGGCTCTTGCGTCGCTCTGCTTATGCAAATTCGGGGCACTTTTGAGAGCGGATAACAACGAATGGAACATTTTCTCGTCCGCTGTATCCTTTTTACAAACGTTTTGCATCCGTTGGCCAATGTGACAGGCCCTTAAGTCCATGATGGGCCCAAACTGCCATGCCATGCTTAAATGAAATGGTATCATTCACACATCATATTAAAACAATGATTGGATTCCCACAAAGCACTGGACTACAATCTGTTCAACTCTCTTTTAGTCTAGTTTAGCAGGATGCAAAAGCTCAGCCATTATGTGTGAATCAACAGTCTGAATCTGCATCTGAGAATGCTCTGACAATTCTGCAGTATTCTTATTCCTATTATCACTCGGCCATTTTGAGGTAATCCTCTGACGCATCCAAATTCTTTGACAAATTCTTTGAAACTGCAACAGCCCTTTCTTTCATTTTAATGGTAAACTGGAAAAAAAAAAGAAGCTGACCCACAAATCATCCAATACCTGGATACGAAGTTGCTTTTCTTCTCAGGTTTGTCTCACAAAGGAGACTGGTGAATGTTGTCAGGAGCAGGAAGAAGGGAAAGGAGAGCAAATCTCATCTTCCAATGTGCAGAAGGCTGATCTAGAAAAAGTTGTCCAGAAGCAGTTTTGGAGAGAACTATCCTGAGAACAGGTTGGATATTAGGAGAGCTGTGGTCTAACATGTGTATCATGGATGACTGTTCTAGGCCATAAAAGCTACTCAAGATTACAATAACTCCTACATGTGTTATATCTGTTGCTCTCCAAAAGTGCCCAAAGGTTTCTGCTGATTCATGTCCTAGTCACCCAGTGTCATGCAAAAATAAACTGATCGCTCTTGTGCACACCCACGCATGCATGTGTTTCACTCACCCATCCAGATATTTATGTTTGGCAGACTGAAATAGCTGGGGAGGGGGTGGACTTGTGATGAGCTACAAGTGGATGGCGGAGGATGTCAAATGTTCCTGCACCCAGGAAGTGTTGGGTGTCACATCCTGGCAATGGGACAAGCATAAAGCCCAGATCTGTCCTTTGCCTTACGTCCCTTCCACTTCATACATCTTTCATAGAAAAGAGAACATAGAATTGTAGGGCTGGAAGGGGCTTCAGAGGTCTTCTAGTCCAACCCCCTACTCAAGGCAGGAGACCTCATACCATCCTGGTCAAATGGTTGCCAGTCTATTTTTGAAATCCTCCAGTAATGGACCACCCACAACTCCAGGACTGGAATTAAGTGTTTTCACTATCAGAAAAATTCTTCTTACTTCTAGATTGGATCTCCCTTTAACAAGCTTCCACCCATTACTTCTTGTCTTGCCCTGTGGTTCTTTGGAGGTCAATCCCACCTTCTCTTGGGCAGCCCTCAAGTACTGGAAGGCAGTTATCATGTGGCCATTCCATGTGTAGCCTCACTAGTGCAGTATAAACAGTGTAATCATAACCTTGATGCTATTCCTCTGTCAATGCAATCTAGGACTGCTTTGGCTTTTTTGGCAGCTTCAGTACATTGTTGGCTCATACTTAAGTGGTAGTCCACTAGAATGCCTAGATCCCTCTCACGGTTACTCCTATTAAGCCAGGTGTGGCCTGGTCTCTAGCTGTATATTTGGTTTTTCCTACCTAAGTGCAGGACCTTATTTTTCTCACCACTGAACTGCATTTTTTTTCTTAGACATGCTTATGGGGAATGGTAGGTTGCAGAGTCACTGGGAGTCAGACAGTACATGAATTCAATAATTTATTAATAATAATAATATTCAGTCATAGTTAGACATCAGTCACTGAAATTCAACCCTTCCTCAACTACACTTTTGCACAAGTCAGACTATTTTCCTGATAGAAAATTACAGTTTCTTCATTGCATCACCCAGCCATCATTGAGATGATATAAAGCCTGTCCTCATTATTGTTATTCAACACAGTACTAATTGGGTGACCTAGAAGTCACTATATAGTGAAGGCCACAAGTTCTTAAGTCAGAAGAAAGTAGTATCATGCAATGCATAATCCCCATTGGTGGTTCTTGTTCTGCAACAAAAGAGGAGTTAGTGAAGGAACTCCTGTTAACATACCTATTATGGGTCAAGTTAAGGAAAGGGATTGGTGGATACTTCTGACTTTTTTACCCTTCCTACCACCTGTTGCCCTCTAATTGAAAAGCCACCACCAATTACTATTTCTAACGTATGATGGGAAAATATAGAGTGATGTTCAGAACCGTGCCATCTGTCAAGTGGCCCAACTAACAGGTGCAGGAGTGCTTCATGCCAGCAATCTGACAATTTGGCTTTTTCTAAACACAAGTCCAGTAAATATTATGCACTGGTTGGATGCTGGAATGCAAACAGGCAAAGGCTCTTCCAATACCATATGGCACAATGATTCATCATATATCTTCTCAAATCAGCCTTTTGCCTGCATTAGAAATGGGCAGCTGTTTGAAGCAGAAGCTCATTTAGAATGTGATAGCACAGGATAGACGCATCCATGAAATTAATAACCAGGCTATTCACACGACGGGACTGGCCAATTGCAATATTCGTGACAAATTCTTTGTCCATCTTATAAGAACTGAACACTTGATGTACTCCAGCTCCCAACTATCAAGAAATGCCACATTATGGGACCTAGAAATCAGTGGTGGGGTTCAAAAACTTTTACCACTGGTTCAGTGGGCATAGCTTGATGGGCGTGCTTTGTGTATGTGCACGCATTTTGCATGCACACGCAAGCCAAACACACACTTTGCACAGGCACAAAAGCATTTGCACTGATGTAGAGGCGTTCCAACTCATATCCTGCAAACCTGCATTCTCCCGGTCACTTCAGCAGCTGCCACGCGGCACCCTGTTGTGCTGCATAAAGCAGCTGTGTTTCAAAAGCAGAAGATAAAGATGAGTATGGGAGCCCAGCAGGGGTGGGATTCAAATTTTTTAAAAACCGGGTCTGTGGATGTGGCTTAATTGGTGAGCGTGGCTTGGTGGGCATGTTATTGACTGGGTTTGGCCAACTCAATATCACTCACATCAAGGCACGCATCTCCTCGCCTGGCCTCTCATGACTGTGGGGATGTTGTATCAGTTGNTTTCTGTAAGCAACACCAGAATGTTTCCTTCCTGCCTTCCTTACAGGATTAGGCCAGTAATTTCTTCTAACAATTGTTTTCCGAACTGCTTAGAATGTTAATAACTGGTTCTAGTGAATAGGAGAGAACTGGTAGAATCCCACCCCTGGAGCCCAGGCAGGTGAGTGGGCCCAACAGCAGAGCAGCAGAGAAAATCTGTTCGGTCTCTACCGCTCATTGCTGCTACCGGCTCGGCAGAACCATGCTGAACCAGTAGCATACCACCACTGCCAGAAATATGTCTTCTCTGTCACATATCTGCCTTCCAGAACAGCATTGCTTCAGAACAATGTTTTTCAATATTGACACCTCTGTCAAGTCTACAATGTGTAAACTTCTTGCTAGCTGGAGAAATCTGGATGTTGAAATTAGCCTAAATTTGCTAAGAATGAGAAAGACTGCCTAAATGCTGGAATAGCCTCAGCCATGCTTTTCTTCAAGCAAGCCTTGAAGTCCTGGTTTCCCCTCCCCACCCCACCCCCCAGCTCCTTGGCAAGGGTACGGTATCCACAAAGGATTTATGGTTTGTTTGAATAAATACCTAGGTTTCAGCAGATGCTCTGAATTCGTTATATAAAATATAGATGCAAAGATATTATATGGATTTCCTTCATGGAAGTTGATAGGCAGGCTCTTCTTGCTCTTTTTTTCCCTTCTCCCATCCCCTTTTCTGAACACTGTCCTCACTTTTATAGAATCTTGTACAGAAGACAAATAGATCAATTTTTGGAGGTCTTTCTTTCCCTCCTGCTGATTTAAAGTGCTATTGATCTACTTACCCTAAAATTACTAGATAACCATACTGTTATGACATTTACTCTGCCCATTGTCAGTACTTTTCCTGGTTCTGTAGTCTCTGCAGTCATCTGACTTTCCTCCAAGATAAAACAAAGACTGACAGATATTATACATCTGGAGGGTGCCTGATAGCATGCTATTATAAAGGAAAATATAACTTTAATATACATTAATACAGATTTATTTGTGGACCTTGCCTCTCTCATGACTGGAGATAAAACGAAGACAGTTTCATGGACAACAGCAAAAAGGCAGCATGTTGGTAATATGGTTAAGCCCATGTCACACAGCACCAACGGATGGAAAGAGGATGTCAAACGGAGAGAAACACTTGCCATCCGTTGGTTAACATCTGTTTCCAGTTCGCGCCTACCTTGGCAATTTTTAAGTACCTGTCGAATTTCACTCCCCAGATTCCCGCAGGCAACTCTGAAGAGTGGAAGTTCACATGTTTAAAGTTGCAAAAATTGGACAATTCATACTTTCAGTTTACTTTTTATTGTCATTGCACTTGTACACAAAATCAAACACCATATTCAGTACAACATTGAAATAAAACACAAACATATCATCCTTCAATTCCTCCAAACATTGAACTGAAAAACCCGCCATGTTGGTGCTGTTTAAGAATCCTTGCCCTTTCAGAAGGCTTCTGCAAACAAGAAAAGTCGCAGTTCCGTTTTGAAGAAAGCACCTTTAGGACCACCATGAATGTGGAATGGCTTGAGAATTTCGCAATCGACATTCTAAAGCGATTTACATTCCTGCATGGATGGAAAACTTAAAGACTTAAGATTTTAATTAGTTTTGGAAGTGGAATTCCCATATAATGGGAGCATTGGATTTGGGAAGGCGCAAAAGAATAGAAACTGAACTTCTTCTGTCCTGGGGTTTATTAATGTCCTAGTTCTGGGGGACATTCTAGCTTAGCACATTTTTAAGAACCTCTTGCTTTTGGAAAATATAGGCAATGGTTAAACAAGGTAGTTAAGCATTTTGGCATCTTGGAAAGAACAAAGGATTATTGATTGAATGGGTGGGAGAGGGAATTTTAAATATCATGCGGCTATGTGCTTTCACCCACAGCAGGTGATTAGCACTGTTCGAGGACCGCAAAGCGGAGACTCTAAGTCCATGGTTGCCGTTCTTTCAAGGAGTATCTGCATAGACCAAATTCTAGTGGTCTGTGGGTCTGATGGGCATCAAACTCATGACGGGCCCGCAAATCTTTTCTGAGAGGTTCTTTCTATAGTCATGAATTTTCATAATTAATATGGCACCAAGTCCACTGGAGATGTTGTCCATCTGTTGTGACACTCTGGTCGGCTTTCAGCTCGTGCTAAGTTGTTCTCAAAAAGGCATAGAGATAACCCTGTGCGCTCTTCCTAAGACTGGGCTTGGCTTTGCAGACGACTTAGCAACGGCAGGTGTGCACAAACATCTGCCTAGTGGCCTATGGTCTAAGTCATTAGAACTTCCAACTGTGTAACTCTCTGTAATAAAGTGGAATATACCACCTGAATATACTCCGTAATCGTGTCATGCCCGCGTTGCAACTGATTCCACTAATTTTCTGCCATCACTATTATAACCACTGTGCCTCAGAGATCGTAGAGAAAGATGGAGCTCCTGCACTGGCTATATGCTGCAGCTTGATCGGTACTCTGGTGCTGTGGTTGGCTTCTGCTGGAGGCTGCGATGTTGTCGGTGCTTGCCTGTGCAAGCTACCAGCAGAACTGAAGCCTTCTTCGATGAGGGCCAGCAGAAGGCCCTGCCAAGAGGGAGAAGAAGAGGATACGCGAGAGCGGAGAGGAGGCAGACTCCATCAAAGAGGACATGGGATCGAGGTGCCTTGAAATGGCTGAGGAGAACGAGTACCTCATGGCAGAGGACACAGGCTAGCTATTGAAGACAAAGAGGAAGCAGGCGGCTTGGAGAAGAGAAGGCAAGAGCGCTGGGCTAACACCATCAGAGTCCTCCGGTAGTGGAAGCACATGCACACTGGTACGAGGAAGCTGCAACCTCAAAGTCTGGCCAGGCCCGCGGTCAAGCTCACTGATCTGGGAGACCTAGGTAATGGCCAAGTGTAGCTTCTTGGAGGTGAGGTTCTGCCCACCGAGGAGCATCCCCTTCTCAAACCCTCTCTCTCACAGCTTCCCACAGAGATGCCAGTCTCTTTTGGCCAAGAGTCAGCTCCTGTGTCAGGCAGGGTATCGTGGGAGCGCTCCCCACGGGACCCCCCCCGGACAGCTGCAGCTCCCTGTGGCGGGCGCGCGTGGATGGACCTCTGACACAGTGGGAGCACAAGGAGATGGACACTGACACCAGAGACCATCCCACACCACCCTAGCATCCCACCTCCACAGAAGCAGGCCGAGAGCCAGACGGAAGGCAGAGCCACCTGCCCTGCATGGAGATCAGGGACACCATCAAAAGCAGCGTAGATCTCCTCTCTCAGCCTGGTACAACACCGACAATATACCATCCTCAAACCGCAAGCCCTTCCTCACCTATTCAACCAGACCCCTCATGGACAGGTCCGAATCACAGTACGCAGGTGACTCAAGGAGAGATCCAGGCTTCTGGCAACGACTTCCACGGCCGCTGAACGCTGCCCGACCAGTCCAAGGTCTGCTTCCTCACCCCGGTGATGTCACAGCCCTTCCCAAGTCTTTCCACAGGCCCTCACCGTAGCCAAGGCTAACGGCGACCAGGATCAGAGACAGACCTTCCCACAGGCAGCAGGTACATAATCCCTATCTGTACAGCAAGTACATGTATGCCATCAATGCCACTGATGCCACCTGATGCCACCATGCCACCGATGCACACAGATGCCACCCATGCCACAGATGCACCACGCCACAAGATGCCAACCCACCCTCACCGTCGCTCAAGGCTGGCAGAACCAGAACATCCACTACTACCTGCTTCCTTTCCTCCACCCCACCAGGCAAGGCCCGGCTCAGAACATCTGTCATCGTCTTGGGACTGACACCCCATGTCATGGAGGAAGGGCTGTCAACATCACAGGACTGAGCCAAACTCTCTGAGAGCTTCCTCCACACACCATCCCTGTTGTCCTCTCAGGGCCAGCACGCACCCAATGGCACCTCAGACCAGCACTCCAGCAGCAGCCCACTCCACAGCACCTGGACCCTTCACCCCCTGAGACTATGGCACCCCTCGAGTGACTGAGAAGAGTGCAGAGAACTGGTGCTACCTGTTGACTTTATCTTTTCTTGGGACACTTTACTAGGGTCATTTTGCTTTTACAGTTTGTTATTAATAAGTTTATCTTTGCTTCAACACACTTGGTTCAGTTCTTTTTATCAGTAAAGTCTGTGGTGGAAAACTTTTAGTGAAGGTTTAAAGCCTTTGCATGCTTGTTTGGGATGGGTAAGGATAGCAGTGGGATGGGCAGGGATACCTGTGGATGGGTCATTAGCTGTGGGATGGTAAGGATAGCAGTGGATAGGCAGGGATACCTTTGGGAGTGGTATAGCTGTGGGAGGGTAAATAGCTGTGGGATGGGTTAGGATACCTGTTGGGATGGGGTAATATCTGTGGGATTAGATAAACCTCCTAGTGCAGCATAGTGGGACTGTATGCGTCCACGCCTCCAGGTGCTACACACTATGCCCTTTATTATCAATAACAAATTAATCTTGATCCACACATTTCAACATAAACAAAACTCTTTATTAAATGCCCTGTTCATTGTAGGGCCACTCAACATACATGGCCCAATCTCACTCATGTGATGAGACAGGCTGAAGGAAGCATCCATTAAGCACTACCATCCTGTCTTGCCATCTCCCCTGCTCCAGCTGGGAGTTGCACAGTTTTTCAGGAGGTTGCGCTGCTTCTTCCCTCACGTGAAGCTCTGTTGGGGCCTTGCCCATCCTGAGTATCTATCAGGTTTCGCTCTTGCTCCATTCCCCAGGCCTCCATGTCCCCATTGCCTTGTTGGAGGCCACCACGAGCGGTGCGCATGAGATTGTGCATGAGATGCAGCAGCAAGCTTCCATGATGTTCCTCAGGTCTCTGGCGATGCCTGCATGGTGGTGAGAAGTATCTAGATCCTGTTGGCCAGGATGCCAAGGCATTCTCCACCACCTTGCCCCTGGACAGCCTGTAGTTGAAGAATCCTCTCTTCACGGATGAGGCATCTGGAAGTGTAGGGCTTCATGAGGTAGGTTCTGAGGGAGAAGGCATCATCCCCCACGATGAAGTAGGGCACATCTTGTGTGTCGTTGGGCAAGGGGTCTGGATCTGGGAAGCCCATGATGAGGTTGCATTCCAGCCCCTTCTTGAGGTGACTGCCTGTTGTATACCTGGGCATCTGAAAATGAGCCGTTGCCTGAAGCATCGATGTATATGAACTTGTAGTCAGCACGACCAATGAGGCGAAGAGAATGATGCCGTAAGAAGCCTTGTAGTTGTGATAAGTGGACCCTGAGTTGGCTGGAGCTTGCAGGCCACAGTGCTTGGCATCTATGGCTCAACGGTGGTGGGAGGAAGTTCTAATCTGATTCACTGCTCTGCAACTTTCTCCAGCCTTCTTCATGGAGGGGCACTGGAGGAACTCCTCCAGGTATTCTTCCGATGATGGCCTGCACCACTTCTCCTGACCACAGTGGCTGATGTGTTGTATGGCACCCTCCAGCATACTGAATGCTCCTGTATGAGTTCCGGAGGCCAGGTGGCGCAGAGTCAGTGCCACCTTCAGGCCCAGGGTCCCGGGCTGGCCAGAAGTTGGTGTTTGCCTCGGTCAACCTGAGTCTCAGCCACTCCACAACTTCGTCACCATGGCTGGTGGCATCCTCATGAAGTTCTGGAATGCCGAGGGTCTTCGTTCCTCAGCTCCACATCAGCTTGTCATAAGTCTGTACTCGGCTCTTCTCGTGATCCATCTTTGGACCCAGACACTTCTTGGACGTCTCCTTCTTCTCCTTGCATAGAAAAGGTGAAAGAGCCTGTAGAGGGCTTCGCACTCTGTTGGTAGAAGAGGTGCAACAAAAAGTGTTTGACGATCCATGGTGGCGATGACTGATTGCTGTGGAAGAGCAAGAGCAAGATGAAGGCTGAAGAGGTCTGCACCACAGGGCTCTGCATGAAAGTGAGATCCAGGTGATTTCTCCTCCTTTTTATAGGAATATAAGTTTCCGCTAGGTGTCCTTTGCATCCTCTAAGACATCCCTGCAAACATCCTAAAATATTTGAGATACGTCCCCTATAGAACGTTTTTTCCTTTTAATGCTTTGTATGCGAGCTGCATATTTCATCTTTCTCGTCCATGTACTAACTAACGCTGCAGTGTCTGTTCTGTATCCGTTTCGCTCTCCTCCAGTGTCCGTTTTCCGCTGGAGCGAATGTGAGTTGTGCAGGATGCGCAGTGGATGCCTAGCGAGATATAGCGTAACGGATGAGACGACGTATAACGATGTTCCCCGTATGCATAGCGGATGTATAATGACGCGTTGGATACTTTATCTGCTCAAAAGTTTTGTGCAGGTCAAGAACTTTTTGAGTGGATGAAAATGTCAGTAGATGGATGCTGGACGGATAGAGAGTATGAAAAACGGACGCAGTGATACAGAACGGATGATTGC
>BHFT01010019.1:0-87596 GCA_004320025.1 Laticauda laticaudata
GGAACATTTTGCTCATCTGTTGTGTCCGTTTTGCATCCGTTGGGCAGTGTGACAGGGCCTTTAACAACAATTGCAGCATCCTCCTGGTCATGTGATCAAAATTCAGACCCTTGACAACTGACTCATAGTTACGACAGTTGCAGTGTCCTGGGGTCACATGATCCCCTCAGAAGAAGCAAAGACAATGGGGAAGCCAGATTCACTTAACAACCAGGTTACTAACTTAACGACTGCAGTGATTCACTTAACAAGAAAAGTCATAAAATGGGACAAAATTCACTTAACATATGTCTTGTCAGGATTCCAGCAATTGCTCTAATTAAATCATGATTCTCAAGCCAAACTTCAAAAAACTTCAAAGGATTTATTAGAGCGAATTACTGGCACTGCCCTGTATGTAGCCAACTCTGGCATATGTCATTTACAATTCCCTCTGACCCTGTTTCCCCCTTCCCCCTTGAATGTCTCATAAACCAGATTCTCCAATTGAGCACATTCACAGGCCAGGTGTTATCATTCACGTTGTCCAGTTAAATATATTCCCAGGCAAAAACTCTGGTATTTTAGTTGCAATCTTTTAAAGAAGAGTTAGAATGTACTTTTGCTTTCAACTGCTCTTCCAGATTTCCTTCCTCCTCCCCCTTCTTTTTTATGGCAACTACTAAAACAGGAATAGGAATGTTTTATGAGTTGACATGTCTCACTTAACAACAGAAATGTCAGGCTCAATTTATTTTATTTTATTTATTTTATTTGGTCAAGCGATTATGAGATAACAGATATAAGTATAAACATAGTTACGAAGACATGAAATGGATACAAAAAAGAAATTGTGGTCATTCAGTTAATTGCAGCATCGTCATGGTGATATTATCAGCCACGTTTTATCATTTGCATGCATATACAAACACACACAAACACGCACACACACATTTCTGCACAAGAGTCTCTGTTGTCAGTTGAACATGATTAAACAGGCTGAGCGTATTCCTGTAGCTGCACCAGCACCATAAAAATTACAGACTTCTGGATGCACGCTAGCATAAGTAAACAAACTAAATAAATAAAGCTGCTATCCCATGGGATGAACAGTATAAATTTCTACAAGCTAAATTAAAAAGAAAAAAGAAAAATATGTAGGACTATCAAGAGGCAAAACAAAAGATGTTTATGTTTACTTAGGATTTATTTCAAATGGGGAAATCTGGCAAGGCTTGAATTTAAACTAAACAATATATTAGAACAGAGAATATATTAGAATACTAGAGTTGGGAGGGACCTTGGAGGTCTTCTAGTCCAACCCCTGGAGACTCAATACCATTTCATACAAAAAGTTGTCCAGTCTTTCTTTCTTTCTTTCTTTCTTTCTTTCTTTCTTTCTTTCTTTCTTTCTTTCTTTCTTTCTTTCTTTCTTTGTTTTTGAAAGCCTCTAGTGATGGGGCATCCACAGCTTCTGGAGACAAGTTATTCTACTGATTGATTGCCAACACCTTTCAGAAATTTCTCCTTAGTTTCAGGTTGCTTCTCTCCTTGGTTAGTTTCCATCCATTGTTTCTTGTCCTGCCTTCTGGTGCTTTGGAAAATAGCTTGACACCCTTGTCTTTGTAGAAGCCCCTCAAATAATGGAATACTGTTATCATGAGACTAGACATACCCAATTCCAGCAACCATTCTGTATGTTTTAGCCTCCAGTCCTCTAATTGTTTCTGTTGCTCTCCTCTGCACTCTTTCCAGAGTCTCAACATACCGTATTTTTGTATGGTAGTGACTATATTAAACACATTGACTGTTCTAACCTTAAATTTTGCCATATTAGTAATAGAACATAATATCAGTGTGTGAGTCCATGGATCTGTTGATAAATCAAGATCAAGTGAGATACTAATACGACTCTGTAAAGCCTGAGTAAGACCACACCTCGAGTACTGCATCCAGTTTTGGTCACCACACTATAAAAAAGATGTGGAGACTCTAGAAAAAATGCAGAGAAGAGCAACAAGCATGATTAAGGGACTAGAGGCTAAAACATATGAAGAATGGTTGCAGGAACTGGGCACGGCTGATCTAGTGAACAGAAGGACCAGGGGAGACATGATAGCAGTCTTCCAATACTTGAGGGGCTGCCCCAAAGAAGAGGAAGTCAAGCTATTTTCTAAAGTTCCTGTGGCCAGACAAGGAACAATGGATGGAAACTGAACAAGGAGAGATTTAACCTGGAAATAAGGAGAAACTTTCTGACAGTGAGAACAATTAACCAAGGGAACAGCTTGGCCTCAGAAGTTGTGGGAGCGTCATCACTTGAGACTTTCAAGAAGAGATTGGAAATGGTGTAGGGTCTCCTGCTTGGGCAGGGGGTTGGACTAGATGACGTACAAGATCCCTTCCAACTCTGATTATCTGTTTAATCTGTTTAAATGAATGTCAATTTAAAATATTATTTCTACCATAATGAAAATCTCACTGCAAACGGTTAGTAAAATATGAGGCTGGAGAAGGGCTTTAAGGAGTTGGAGGAATTTAAACTTTCTCATCTATATTGTCCCACAGAAGATTTGACATTCTTGAATGGGATCATAGATTTGGAAGAGGCAAACCTACAGATTTTTTGTAGCTAATGTAGATCAAAAGTACCTTCGTGACATTCCCATCATATTTTCCTTTAAGGATTTCTAGCTGATTTGCTGATTTCTTATCATACTTCCTACCATGATAATTCCCAAGTCTTATAAGTCACAGATATGAGACAATTGGCTCATAGCAAAACATAATTAGTTATTCCGTTCCCTCTTCTTTAATTGAGATAAATGCTTCTACAAAATGGATTTTCTTGATCAGAGACTCGCCACATCTATTGGCTGAGATTCCTAGCATTCAAAGTCAAGCCAGCCATGTCCATACAGCTAAGAAATTTAGAAATTCAAGACTGTGTAACAAAAAGGGAGGGAGGAGGGGGAGGAGAGAGAGAGCTTTTATAACTGTAACAGAAAGGATATTTATTTGCAGTAAATAGATATATCTATCTATCTATCAATCATCTCTATATCTGTCTCTTCTATCTGTCTAATCTCTCTCTCTTTCTCTCTCTCTCTTTCTCACTTTCTCTCTCTCTCTCTGTATGTATGTGCATATGTGTGTGTGTGTGTGTGTATAGATATAGAGGTGGTAGATATAGTAGTGAAAGAGGTAGGTAGGTAGGTAGATGATAGATAGATAGATTGATAGATAGATAGATGCCATCTATTTACTGGGAATAAATATCCTTTCTGTTACAGTAAGATATAGATAGATAGATAGATAGATAGATAGATAGATAGATAGATAGATAGATAGATAGATAGATAGATGATATCCTAGCACTTAAGTACATCTTTCCATGAAAATAGTCAAAACAACAGGTTCTACATGAATGTCTTTCTGGTGTGTGTGTGTGTGAGAGAGAGAGGGAGGGAGGGAGGGAGGGAGAGAGAGAGAGCGAGAGAGGGAGCGCGAGAGCGCGTTGGAATGTAGTCCAGTCAATGTGTGAGATTGCAAGTTTTATGAGGATTGTGCAGTTGGAATTTGGGATAAATTAGGCCATCATATGAGATCTTGTGATGGGCCATCTGATGCTAGAAATGATTACTGTTTCCTGCTTTTTCATAGACAACACAAGAATCTCTTTCTCCAGCTCTCTTGTCTAAGCACAACATCCTCTTGTAATCTGACCAATAGCTAATTGTTTCCCATGACGCTTGAACTGGATTTACATTTGCCTTTTCCAAGAAAATTGTTGACTGAATGCGAATAAAAATAATGCTTTGATTATGTCCTAACCTCCAGGAGTTATCAAATCATCCCTGAAAATTCCATTAACAAACAAATATAGCATTTATGGCCTGCTCTTTTACATTTATAGCACAACTTAGGTACAAATTAGAGTCATATAGTAGAATTTGCTTCATGGAGAAAACGTATCTTGCTGAGAGTCAACAGCTAGTTTATGGCACATAATGAACAAATCCTTATTTTTCTTACCAATTGGATGAAAGAAAAAATAATTTTGAATTTCATTTCATAAACAGAATTTCAACAAAATTGGGTGCAATGTGGTTTTTGTTTTTTTTATAGTTTAGCTATGATTGGACCATATGTACTATTAAAATATCACTTGCACAGCTAATGGCAACCAGGTCAATAATTCTGACTGCTGTTGAGACCAGGATACTATTGGATGGCTATTCTTCAGAAACCTCTAAGATGGTTGCAGAAATGTTATCAATCGCTATAACTGTTAGAAAACATCTGGTTCATCTTCAGTGCTATTGTTAGCTGATAAATGTTTCAAGATATATACACAATAGCTAGCTAGCTAGTAGATAGATAGATAGATAGATAGATAGATAGATAGATAGATAGATAGATAGATAGATAGATAGAGAAAGAGAGAGAGAGAGAGAGATATCTAGGGAGATGGAGAGAGAGAGAGAGAAAATAGATGGAAAGACAGAGATAGATAGATAGGTGATAGAAAGAGAGAAGATAGATAGATAGATAGATAGATAGATAGATAGATAGATAGATAGATAGATAGATAGATAGACAGACAAGTAGGTCTAGGTAGATGGAAAGAGAGTCAGAGAGAACAGACAGAAAGACAGACAGATAAATAGGTGATAGACAGACAGATAGATGATAGATAGACAGATGACAGAGAGAGAGAGATGTCACATAGACACAGAGAGATGTAATTCTCAACTTACAATTTTTCATTTGATGACTGTTCAAAATTATGACAGCACTGAAAAAAGTGACCTATGACTGTTTCTCACACTTACAATTGTTGCAGCATTGTCTAGAAACAAAATTCAGATTGTGGTTCATATTTATGACCATGACACTGTCCCAGAGTTATATGATCACCTTTTGTCATATGATCACCTTTTCCCAGAGTCCATTTATGACAGTTGCAATATCCCCGGGTCATGTGATCTCCTTTTGAGACTTTTTGAACAAGCAAACTCAACGGGGAAGCCAGATTCGCTGGACAACCGTGTTACTAACTTAACAACTGCGGTGATTCATTTCACAACTGTTGCAGGAAAGGTCGTAAAATGGGGCAAAACTCACTTAGCAACTGTCTCATTTATCAACAGAAATCTTGGGCTCAATTGTGGTTGTATGTCGAGGACTCCCTTTAATGGAAATGTGTGTTGGTTGAATCAACAATATCCCCAATGGCATTTCTACCAGTTCCAAACTCAAAAACTTCTGTGGGAGAACTTCAAGGAACTGTCTGGAATCCACACTGTATATCGGACATTAATATAATTGAGCAAGTCCAGAAGTATTTCACAAAAAGAGTACTCCACTCCTCCACTCTCAACAGAATATCCTGCATCACCAGGCTTGAAATTTTGGTCTTGGACAACCTTGAGCTACACCGCCTACGATTGGACTTAAGCATAGTACACAAAATTATCTGCTACAATGTCCTGCCAGTCAATGTCTATGTCAGCTTCAACCGCAACAATACAAGAGCACACAACAGATACAAACTCAATGTAAACCGCTCCAAACTGGATTGCAGAAAGCACGACTTCAGCAACAGAGTGGTCAGTGCCTGGAATGCACTACCTGACTCTGTTGTTACATCCTCTAACCCCCACTCCTTTAACCACAAACTATCCACTATTGACCTCACCCCATTCCTGAGAGGTCTGTAAGGGACATGCATAAGCGCACCATCGTGCCTACCGTCCCTGTCCTATTGTCCCCATTTATTTTTACCTATTTCCTGTATTCTTACACATGTTTATACTTATACCTATTCTCTTGTAAGCAATTGACAAATCAAATAAATAAATAAAATAAATAAAATAAAAAAGAAGCCTCTTAAGCCTCCTGAAAATATGTTTAACAAAGCAACGAATCTCTTTTACAAAACAAGAATACATTTGAGAAAATGCAAAGAAAATTGGAAATGTCTCACTGCAGCTGACTATGGAAGTTATCTTGGAGGCCAAACAATATTCCAACTGGGTTTTACACACATCAATGCTTTTTACTGAACAATCACAGACGGGCAACAATGACAACAGGCTGAGAAGAAACGCTAGACTGAATGCCAATTTAAATTACCTTCTAACCAGCTTTCAAACTTATTGTAAATGTTCCATTATAAAATCCCAAACCACAAAGGGGATGAAATGAAAGCTTTAGACCTTTGTCTGGTTCCATTCTCCTTGATATCTAACATGGATGGATCCTATTAAAATCTTAAATGAGCCCCGGGACGTTGCCATGATCTTTAATTTAAATTCCATCCCCTGCTTAAAACCAGGCCAAAAGTGAGCTCTTAGAACAGGATTATTTGGAAAAAAGGTATTGTTGAGTTTTAGGTTCTATTGGTTATGTTCGTTCAACACATTCAAACACACCTAGAGTACTGCATCCAGTTCTGTTCACCACGCTACAAAAAAGATGTTGAGACTTTTTCTAAAGTACAGAGAAGAGCAAACATATAAGAACGTTTACAGGAACTGGGCTTGGCTAGTCTAGTGAAGAGAAGGACCCGGGGAGCCATGATAGAGGTCTTCCAGTATTTGAGGGGCTGCCATAGAGAGGAGGAAGAGGTCAAGCTATTTTCTAAAGCGCCTGTAGGCCAGACAAGGAATAATGGATGGAAACTGAACAAGGAGAGATTCAACCTAGAAATAAGGAGAAACTTTCTGACAGTGAGAAGAATCAACCCATGGAAGAGAAGTTGCCCTCAGAAGTTGTGGAAGCACCATCACTTGAGACTTTCAAGAAGAGATTGGACTGCCATGTCAGAAATGATGTAGGGTCTCCTGCTTGGGCAGGGGTCCCTTCCAACTCTGATTATCTGTTAGCTGTTAAATAAGTAAGTGTAATACAAGTAGCCCCTGACCACAGTTAGAATAACTTTATTATCACTTTAAATGTATGTGTTCTGACCTAGGCTTCCCAAGATCATGAAGCAGATTCCTCGTCCTGATCAAACTCCTTTTTATTTAGGTTAAAGTGAATTCCTCTCCAGCAAAGTCCCAGCAAACAGTCTTTCAAGAAACTTCACAACTGCAGACCCTTATTGCCAGGCCGATATCTCCCAAATGCCACGCTGTAGCAGCAATTACTTGACAAGAAATCAGGAACAGATCTTCACTCTCATGAATTGAACTAATTGCCTCCTGCAAACACCACTCCCCTTTCTCTCCTCTTTATTCCCTATGGGAGGGCCCATTCGCCATCCACCTGAACGTTTACTCCTGAGTCAACCCTTGTTCCTTAACTGTTCCCTTCTTCTAGCAGCTCTGTGCATGCGCATATCAGGAACAGGCTCCAGCTGTTCTTCTGCCTCACTGGTGTTTGACTCCGAAGGCAGCTGTCTGATGGCCCTGGCCCCAACTCTGCCTCCAACACAGAACACTTGTCAGAGCCTTCCCCAGACTCCAGGACTGGCCCATGTTCCTCCCCAACCTACTCAATGTCTGAGTCTGCTGCCAACTCAGCTGGCCACTGGCAGGCCACAACACTATGCTAATCGACATACATTAAAATGAAATGTTGTTGCATACAGCTCTCAAAGGGTCAACACCTCCAATGAACATGACCTGAACATGACCAAAATATATAAATAAATACAAAATTATGCATATACCTACATATATCATATGGCACGGAGAAACAACACAGTCTCATTCGGATGTAGACATGTACATAGCAAGAAAAACGAATCTTGCAAAATTACTAGACGGATAACATAGGAAACAAAGCTGTTGCAGAAGTAGCCCTGCAAGAAATTGAACCTAACATTTCTGTGCCTAAAAAGCGAGACATTTGTTAAGTGGATTTTGCCCCATTTTATGACCTTTCTTGCCACCGTTGCTAAGTGAGTCACTGCAGTTGTTAGGTTACTAACCTGGTTGTTAAGTGAACCTAGTTTCCTTGTTGATTTGGCTTGTCAGAAGGTCACAAAAGGGGATCACATGACCTCAAGACACTGCAACCGTCATAAATATGAATCCATTGCCAAGCATCTGAATTTTGCTCACGTAATCCTGGGAAAGCAGCAATGGTCAAAAGTATGAAAAATGGTCATAAGCAGAGTTGGTATCCAGCAGGTTCTGACCAGTTCTAGAGAACCGGTAGTGGAAATTTTGAGTAGTTTGGAGAACCAGCAAATCCCACCTCTGACTGGCCTAACCCCCATCTCTTCTCTGCCTCCCATTGAGTCCCAGCTGATCGGCTGGGACTTTTTGGTTGCCCAGCACAGGAGAATGGAGCTGGAAAGCAGGTTAGTGGGGTGGGGAGGGAATGGGGATTTTGCAGTAACCTTCTCTCAGGAGTGGAGAGACATGCTATGTCTCATTCACATCCAGCTTTTCATTTCAGCGAGCAAGAATCAAATGCCGTAACATGGCATGAATTTTAACATACTATAACATGGCTTGAGCAAGGTGTGGTTGGACTAGAAGACCTCCAAGGTCCCTTCCAGCTCTGTTCTGATTATGATTGGTGTTGATGGGATACACAGGCAAAGAAAGAGGAGCAAGGATAGGTTTTAGGCTCAATTGGTTGAAAGCGATTCAACTTCAAATAATTCCATTCTTCTTCATTAGCAGAGTCAATAGTATTTATTATGCTGATTTTCCCAAGAGAAAAATAACCACAGTCATTAACTGTCTGAGCTCTGATAAAATGTACTTGATCAACTGAGGAACATTTTTTAAAAGCTAAAAATAAAGTGAAATACATCAGAAATAGGGCTGTTTCTTTTTTTTTTTTTGAGATTTTTCAACTCAGTGCTGTTTCAAGTCTTAGGCAACCTGCTGCCTGAAGAAGTTAAGCTCAAGGCATGCTCTCTTCTGATTTCTGTGCAGTTACTGCTAGAGAAACTAGAGAGGAGTTAAATAAGTCAGCAATTGTCATATTGAGACGGCTAAGAGAAGCTTTGGACTGCAGAGAATGTATTCCAGAGTGGTATATCCTACCCAACCTTCCTTTTCTTGGATCTACTGCTTTCCATCCTCATTTCTCATCCTTCGACATGAAGAAAAGTGAATTAACCAAATAAAACACAGACTAAGAGGGGGATCCCTTGGAAAAACACAGTAGCAGTAGGTGAGATTTTTTTTAAAAAAAGTCAAAAAACCATTAGAGAATTCCTGGAAGTCTGGCACAGTTGCAAATTTTCCATCAACAGGCACATAGAGATAAGCAACATCTACACACCACTCGAAAGAGACAATCAAAAAGCCTAAAAAGGAAACATAAAGACAAAAACACCTTCTCACCAGCTATCAACACCAAGAGATTCACACCAAAACGAAACACCAGACCAACAATCAAGGAGCAAGCAATACCCTGATCAAGAAACTACAAACTCAGACAAACAAGTGAAGAGTAAACTACAGTCCAATCAAAGAACCATTATGTCCACTCTCATCAACACTGACAGGGCAATATGAATATGTATATGAAATGAAAGCAAACCCCACTCCTTAGTAGCATTGATGATGGTACCTAGTTGGGTAATGAAATGTCTGCAAGAGAACAGCCAAGCTGAGGAAGTACTAAGGACCCTACATAGCAGGCAACAAGTTATATCCAAGGACACAAGATGAGGGCTACACCAGCTCAAGTGATGGAACATAAAACTACATGTTGGTTGGCTCCAGACTGCCAATTTATCAGGTACCCAATACATGTATCTGTCGAAAAGTGTATTGTCAAGAAAATGAATAGGCTAATTGTGAAGTGTAGCAACAAATCAGCTAGTCAATATACCACCTAGGCAGGCATTCTCTGTTTTCCTCTAAAATATACCTTTTGTATTATTTAACTTTTCCTTCAACACTAACCCAGAGTCTTCCCTTTTCCTTTGTTCCCCTCTATTCAGGCAGCTCTGTCCTCTGCATTTAAAATACTAGTACTAATAATCTTCCTGTTGATTCAACAAGGACCCATTTTGTCGATCAAGTCTTATCACCCCTAGAAGCTGCTCCAATGCTACAATAATCAAAGCAATAGGCTGTTCGTAGGTAGATCTAAGGAAATAGCACTTAGATTTACTTAAATTTATTTACAGACCCCTCACATCCTGGACATAAACTGTTTCAACTCCTTCCCTCAAAATGACGCTATAGAGCCCTGCACACCAGAACAACTGGATACAAGGACAGTTTTTCCCTGTCTGCCATCACTCTGCTAAACAAATAATTCCTTCAACACTGTCCAACTATTTACAAAGTCTGCACTACTATTGCTGTTAATCTTCTCATCACTCCGTACCACTCATCCCCTCCCACTTGTGACTGTATGATTGTAACTTTGTTGCTTGTATCCTAACGATTTTTATTGACTGTTTCCTAGTATGATTTGATTGCTTATTGTACCCTATGAGTATCATTAAGTGTTGTACCTGATGATTCTTGACTCTTGGTGAATATATCTTTTCTTTTATGTACACTGAGAGCATTTGCACCAAGATAAATCTCTTGTGTGTCCAATCACACTTGGCCAATAAAGAATTCTATTCTATTCTGTTCTGTTCTGTTCGATTCGATTCGATTCGATTCTAATTCTCTTCTATTCTCTTCTCTTCTATTCTATTCTATTCTATTCTAGTCATATATACCGCTTCATAGGGCTTCACAACTCTCTCTAAGCAGTTTGCAGAGTCAGCCTATTGCCTCCAACCATCTGGGTCCTCATTTTACGAACCTTGGAAGACTGGAAGGGCTGAGTCAACCTGAGTCAGGATCGAACTCCAGGCTGTGGGCAGGGTTAGCCTGCAATATTGCATTCTAACCAGTGGTGGGATTCAAAGATTTTTACCACCGGTTCGGTGGGCTTGGCTGGGTAGGCGCGCTTGGCATGCATGTGAGCGCATGCCAAATGCACACTTTGTGCAGGCACAGAGGCATCTGCAAGGCGCAGAGGTGTGGCAACTCACCTCCTGCAAGCCTGCATTCTCCCAGTCGCTTTCAGCAGCTGCTGCGCAGCACTCTGCTATGCCATGCAAAGCTGCTGCATTTCAAAACCAGAGAATAAAGGTGAGTATGGGAGCCCAGGTGGGAGGGTGGGCCCAACAACAGAGCAGTGGAGAGAACTGGTTCGGTGTCCGCTGCTCATCGCCACTACTGGCTTGGCAAAACCGGGCCAAACCAGTAGAATACCACCACTGATTCTAACCACTGCGGCATCAACATAAGTTGTATAGCTTACTTCAACTTGAAAGGAAAAGAAGGGGAGGGAAGGAAGAAGGGGAAGGAAGAGGGGAAGGAAAGGGTAAGGAAGAGAGGCACAAAAGGGAAGAGAGAGAGGAAGGAAGGGGGAAGGAAAAGAGGAAGGAAAGGGAAAGGAAGAAAGGAAGGAAAGGGAAAGGAAGAAAGGAAGGAAAGGGAAAGGAAGGAAAGGGAAAGGAAGAGAGGAAGGAAGGGGGAAGGAAAAGAGGAAGGAAAGGGAAAGGAAGAGAGGAAGGAAATGGGAAGGAAGAGAGGCACAAAAGGGAAGAAAGAGAGGAAGGAAGGGGGAAGGAAAAGAGGAAGGAAAGGGAAAGGTAGAAAGGAAGGAAGGGGAAAGGAAGAGAGGAAGGAAAGGGAAGGAAAAGAGGAAGGAAAGAGGAAGGACGAGAGGAAGGAAAGAGAGCCTTCGAGGGCCTACAGCCAGCTGGAGTTGGACACTCCTGTCAGAAGGGAACCAAGCTCTGAAGAAAGCAGCAGATTAATTGAACATAAAGTGCTTGAAATGGGCTATGAACATACAGAGGACAACATCATCAGGTCTCATACTCGGGGAATGATGAGTGGTCCATCCTGGCGAGAAACTAAGCAGAAAGTGTGGATCTGCCCACAGCCACTTATCCTTTAATGGAGAGGTGAATGCTTCCTTAATCCTTTCTCTCTCCTGGCGAAACCAGCATAAATCGGTTCCTCTCAAAGAAGAGAAAAGTGAATTCAACCACAGGAGGGAATCCTTAGCCATTTGCAGACGCTACTAACTGAGAACTTTATGCTCCAGCTAGTGGTATACCAAAGATATGGCAACGCGTTACGTAACTCAACTTCCTGCTTCTTATTTTATTTTATTTTTAATCTCCTGGATTGAATCTCCTGACCACTGTAGATACCATACATTAAACAAATAAATTAAACCTAAATGGAGTTTCCCCAAATCCAAACACATGGATTGTGTGCACTTAATTGGCAAAGTCACTGAGGAAGCCAGATTCACTTAACAACCGTTACTAACTTCACAACTGTAGTGATTCTCTCAACAACTGTGGCGAGAAAGGTCGTAAAATAGGGCAAACCTTCACAAATGTTTCACTTAACAACAGAAATGTTGGATTCAGTTCAATCTTAAATTGAGGACTCCCTGAAGTGATGCTGGAATGCTTTTAAGAAATGAAAGAAGAATTCTAAATGGTGTGGTTTTCTTCTTTGATGAACAATAGGGTGACAGAGCATTGGACAAAATAATTATACAATCCAGACATTCACCCATCAATCATCAGGATTTGTTATGTACAAGAGCTGCACTATGATGCTTTTGATGCTCAATTCTGCAGCAAAACATTAAAAAAAGGGAGATTTGAGATAATGTTGAAATCAATATCCGCTTCTATCTGAAATTACCACTATCCCTGCCAATAATGGGAATAAAAACTGCAGGAAAAAAAACCCTATCATAGTTTTATGATGGGCTAGTTGAATCAGATTCAGAATAGAGTTGGAAGGGACCTTTGAGATCTTCTAGTCCAACCCCCTACTCAAGCAGGAGATCTATATCATTTCAGACAAGTGACTGTCCAGTTTCCTCTTAAAAACCTCCCGTGATGGAGCACCCACAACTTCTGAAGGAAAGCTGTTCCACTAGTTAATTGTCCTCAGTGTTAGGAAGTTTATCCTGAATTAGAATTAGAATTAGAATTAGAATTATTAGAAGAACTTTATTGTCATTGTACAAGTACAATGAAACTGTGGATGCGCCCCAGCAACTGTTTGCAATACATTAAAAACAAACCGCTTAAAAATGAAGGTAAGAAAGATAGAGTACCCATGTCTCCATTTGCAATTTGAGAGTACAATACCTACGAATATACACAAACTCTACCTCCAACACTGACTGTAACATAGTAAACAGTAAAGTTTGGGGAGCACAGTTCCTAGGCATGCTCTGTTGAAATCCCCAGCAATGATGTGAACACCCTCAGGATGAGTTCTCTGTTGCATGGTAATTATGTCTTGAAGGTGACTGAGCGCCATGCTGACATTAGCATCTGGAGGTAAATATACAGCAGTGATGGTAACTACTGTTAGCTCCAGATGAAAACGGTCTACACTGAGCAGTCATGGCCTCTAAATCTGGTGAGCAATGGCTGTTTGTTATTTTGCTGTTTGTGCACCAGTCTTTACATACGTAAATAATTAATTCTAGGTTGCTTCTCTCCTTGACTCGTTTCCATCCATTGTTTCAAAGTAATGACTGTAATATTGTCGCTTGTATCCTTACAATCTGTATTGACTGTTTCCTAGTATGATTTGATTGCTTATTGTACCCTATGACTATTATTAAGTGTTGCACCTGATGATTCTTGACTCTTGACAAATTTATCTTTTCTTTCATGTACACTGAGAGCATTTGCACCAAGACAAATTCCTTGTGTGTCCAATCACACTTGGCCAATAAAGAATATTCTATTCTATTCTATTCTATTCTATTCTATTCTATTCTATTCTATTCTATTCTGTTCTGTTCTGTTCTATTCCATTTCATTCCATTAATCCCATCTCATATTCCATCCCATCATGAAGTTTGCTCCATTTTACCATCTTTCTTGCCACAGCTATTCTCAACATTTGCGAGGTTTTTTTTTAAACTTCTTCTTAGCTGGCATCACTCATGCTTGATTTGGTTATGGAATTAGGGCATTTTGTGCAACGTTGTATAAAGCAGAGGGGATTCATTTTACCCAAACCAAGACTGAGTATATGCAACAGGCGTAGCCACTACAAAAGAATCAAATCAAAATCAAAATCAACCTAGAAACAGGCAGTGCAAAAGGCACTGCTAAGTCTTTAACCAATCCAAACTCAGCTGCCTTCCAGAAATACAATCAGGGGTAGGATTCAAATTTTTTAACAACCGGTTCTGTGGGCGTGGCTAAGTTGGTGGGCATGGCTTGGTGGTCATGTTATTGGCTGGGGATGGCCAACTCAATATCATTCACATCAAGGCACGCATCTCCTCGCCTGGCCTCTCATGACTGTGGGGATGCTGCAACAGTTGTAAGTGTGAAAATTGGTCATAAGTCACTTTTTTCAGTGCCATTGTAACTTTGAATGGTCACTCCACACAAGCAAAGTACCAGCAAAGGAGGGGGGAAAATCTCCAGAGACGTTCTTGAGACAGGAAGTCTAGTCTTGCCAAGAATGTAATAAGGGTCAATGGAGAGGCAGTTTCTGTAAGCAACACCAGAATGTTCCCTTCCTGCCTTCCTTACAGGATCAGACCAGTAATTTCTTCTAACAACTGGTTCTCTGAACTGCTTAGAAGGTTAACATCCGGTTCTAGCGAATAGGTGCGAACTGGTAGAATCCCAACCCTGGATACAATTTGTCAGAAAACTGAACAGTGGGCTTGTTAATACATTGCATTGTGTGCCTACGTTGCATTGTGTTCTATTGTGTTCTATTGTCTTTTGGCTTCTCTGTGACATGTTCCTTTTGTTGACAATTTCACTTCCTTTCAGGTGGCTCGGGGACAGTAGATGTTCTCCTTTTTACCTGTGGCTCCCTGGGCACCTCAAAACCATGACAAAGTGACTCTGGTAGATCTGTGTGTGTAACAGAAAGTGTAACTGACAAAATTATGCACAACCTCATTACTGAGAATGTCGGCAGATTCATAATTTCTCTCCTACTTTTTGCAAAGATCTTTGTTTCTGACCTTAATCTTATTGAGTGATTGACTGATTGACTGACTGACTGATTTATAAATTGATTTGCTGCCCATCTTGTACCCAACGACTCCGGGAGGCTTACAACATACAAGGTAGTAAGTTACACAGGTAGCCCTTGACTTCCAATCACAAGTGAGCTCAACATTTATATGGCTAAGCAACAGTTGTTAAGGGAGTTTTGCCTCAACATTTTATGACCCTTTTGGCCGCAGTTATTCAGTGAGCCACTTCAGTTGTTAAATGAATCATTTGGTCATTAAACAAATCTGGCTTCTGCCCAGTGATTTTGCTTGTCCAAAGCTGGCTGGGAAGTTTACCTCCCAATGATCATCATGTGATGTGACCTCCCCATCCCAAGACCTAACCTGACCCATCACAACATGCTTACCTGATGTGACCCACACCTGATGATGTGACTTCCCCATCACAAGACCCACTGATCACATTAAGCCCTGATAAGCAGAAGAACATCAACACTGCCATCCAGGGGTTTGCTGCTGGGGTTCGTGGGGGGTTCAGGAGAGCCCCTAACAAAGTTTCTGTGCAGTTTGGACAACCCCCAAATCCCATTCCTGGCTAGGCCCTCCCACCCCACCCCACCCCTCCCAGGAGTCCCCACATGGCCCATTTTGGAAGCAGGTAAGTGCAGGGCCCACGCGGAGGCTCTGGGAGAGGGAAAACAGGCCTTCCCAAAGTTCGGGAAGGCTGGAAATGGGCCTGTTTCTGGCTTCCACAGAGCCTCCGTAGCCCGTGGAGGCTGTTTTCACCCTCCCGGAGGCCCAAGGAAAGCCTCCGGAGCCCAGGGAGGGCAAAAATGCCGCCCTCCATCATGGTGCAGGAGGCCAACTAGGTCATATCCAGCAACAGGGCAGAGAACCCGTCCCACCCCTGCTGCCATTCCCTAAACTCTGAAGAAGATGTTACCAAGCCTGGTAATGAAATGTTCAGAAATGAACCTACAAGTTTGGAGAATTGAACCTCCACCTTCAACCCCTCAAATTTTGGAAGATGCTATCATGTCTACCCTAAGCCTTCTCTCCATTCAGTTAAACATACCCAGTTCCCTTAGCTTTTTTGATCGAGCTTCCAGACACACACACACCCTTTTTTGAGGCTCTTCTCTGCACTCTCTCTAGCTTCCAAGCATTGGAAGAATTGGTCCTTGAGGGATCTGTACAGTAGACAAACGGGAAGTAAACTCCACACTCACTTGTACTGGGTCATGCAACATCTGCAAGAAAACAGCCAAGTTCGGAGAGCACCAAGGACCCCCACAGTCCTCCTCCTTTTCCTCCTCCTCTTCCTCCTCCTCCTTTCTGCAAAACCCACTCCCTTTTAGCACTGATGATGCTACTCAGTGGGTCATGAAACATCCACAAGAAAACAGTCAAGTTCGGAGAGCATCAAGGACCCCCACAGTCCTCTTCCTCCTCCTCCTCCTCCTCTCTGCAAAACCCATTCCCTTCTAGCACTGATGATGCTACTTAGTGGGACATAAAACACCTGCAAGAAAACAACAGCAAATGGGTCTTAACTGACTCCCATATTGTGATTAAGGTGTTGGACTTGGACAACAGAATGAACTGATGCTTTGGGAGAATGGAAGAGATCAGCATAATGTGCTGATTCTCTTTTGATACCTAAACATTGTGTTCAGATATAAATAAAATATAGCTCCTGAATATGAAAGGACAGTGGATAAATGTCCGTTGACTCACTCCAACTTAAGTTGTCAGGAGGCAATTATGTTGAATTATACCTAGTTTTCTTCCCAATCTGCTACTCTGTCAAGTTTACAATTGTCTCAAAAGACAGTATTTTATCACTGCAATACGTGTTCCAGGGATGTCTAATCCCTTTTAAACAAATTTCATTGCTGCTCACCCCGTAATAAAGTGGGGGTGAATTCCTTAAGTTAATTAAAAGTTGCATGATCTTAAGTGTACTTCTTTTGCTCACCTTGGAGAAATTCATTTGGTGGAAAATGATTGCATTCCCACTAAACAATATCTTGCAGCTCCCCTCTCTTATGAAAAGATGCTGACTGCTCTGGAAAGAGTGCAGAGAAGAGCAACAGAGAGGATTAGGGGACTAAAACATATGAAGAACGGTTGCAGAAATTGGGTATGTCTAGTTGGGTGACAAGAAAGACTAGGGGTGACATGATAGAAGTCTTCCAATATCTCAGGGGCTGCCCCAAAGAAGAGGGGGGTCAAGCTATTCTCCAAAGCACCAGATGGCAGGACAAGAAGCAATGGGTGGAAACTAATCAAGGAGAGAAAAGCAACTTAGAACTAAGGAGAAATTTTCTGACAGTTAGAACAATTAACCAGTGGAACAACTTGCCTCCAGAAGTCGTGAATGCTCCAACACTGGAAGTTTTAAAGAAGAGATTAGACAACCATTTGTCTGAAATAGTATAGGGTTTCCTGCTTAAGCATGAGTAGAAGACCTTCAAGATCCCTTCCAACTCTCTTATTGTGTTAAATTCTGAGCCAGACTTCTGTCTTATTTCCTCCTCCTCCTCCCTCTCCCCCATCCCACTTTCTGATCTTTGCTTTGGGAGCTTTTTCTTCAATTCCCTCTCCATCACTGACAATTCAACAGTTGAACTGACTGCCTGGAGAATTCATCATTGGATGCCACATAACTCATTTGTAGATCTGTATTTTGCATCCTTTTTAAGTGATAAAATGTCAGCCCTGTATAATAAATCTTTAAAAAAGAAAAAAGAAGGAAGAAGGAAACAGCACTGTGGTCACACAGCGCCACCATGTGGGGCTGAGCAGCTGATCACAATTCTGGATTCAATTAACTAAATTATTTATTTGCGGGGAGTCCTGGACTTACAAGAGTTTGTTTAGCGATCGTTCAAAGTTACAGTGGCGTTGATGAATGTGACTAATGACCACTTTTCTCACTGACAGCTGTTGTAGCATTGCCATGGTCACGTGATCAATATTCAGACACTTGGCAACTGGCTCATTTTTTAAACAGATTGACAGAGTTGGAAGGGACCTTGTAGGTCATCTAGTCCAACCCCCTGCCCAAGCAAGAGACCTTACACCATTTCTGACAGATGACAGTCCAATCTCTTCTTGAAAGTGATGGTGCTCCCACAACTTCCAAAGGCAACTTTTGTTCCATTGGTTGATTGCTCTCACTGTCAAAAACTTTCTCCTTATTTCTAGGCTGAATCTCTCCTTGTTCAGTTTCCATCTATTATTCCTTGTCCGGCCTTCGGGTGCTTTGGAAAATAGCTTGATCCCCTCCTCTCTGTAGCAGCCCCTCAAGTATTGGAAGACTGCTATCATGTCTCCCCTGTTCCTTCTCTTTACTAGACTAGCCAAGCCCAGTTCCTGTAACTGTTCTTCATATGTTTTAGCCNGCCCAGTTCCTGTAACTGTTCTTCATATGTTTTAGCCTCCAGTCCCCTAATCATCCTGGTTGCTCTTCTCTGTACTTTTTCGAGAGTCTCAGCATTTTTTTCATCGTGTGATGACCAAAACTGGATGCATTACTCTAGGTGTGATCTTACTAAGGCTTTATAGAGTGGTATTAGTATCTCACTTGATCTTGATTGTATCCCTCATATTTATATATATTTATGATGGTTGCAGTGTCCCAGCTCATAAGATGACAGCTGTTCAAAAGCAGAGAAGCCTGCAAGCTGAGGTCTAGATAATATCCTAAGTTACACATGAGTTTTGTGTTGGTTCAGAGCCTGGTTTTTGGGAATTGCTGAGATTATTTTGAAGTGGGATGCTTACATTGCAGCCCTGGTCAAAAGGGCCCAGCAGAGATTATACTATCTGAGACTTCTCTGAAAACAACAACTGAATGAAAAACTGCTGGTGACCTTCTACCGCTGCACCATAAAGAGTATCTTAACTTACTGCACCTTTGTATGGTTTGTCAATTGCACAGAGGCAGATAGGAAAGCACTCCAGAGGGTTAACATCATTGCGCAGATGATCATTGGTTGCCTTCTCCCCTCTTTGGAAGAGCTTTAAACCTCCCGCTGCCTTAAGAAAGTTCAAAATATTCTCAAAGATTCATCTCATCCTGGGAACCCATTTTTTGAACTATTACCATCTGGCAGTCGGTACAGGATAATAAAAACAAGGATAAACAGACTGAAAAATAGCTTCTATCCCAGGGCAGTAGCTCTTTTGAATTCTGCTGTATAGTGCAGTGTTGGTGTGGTGTCGGAGGTTTTCAGTTCAAAGTGTGGAGTGTGAAGGATGTGTGTTTGTATTTATTTTCATGGGCACTCAAGATGGTGTTTGATTTCACTGTACGAGGTGCAATGACAATAAATGAAATGAAACTAAACTAAACTAAACTAAACTAAACTAAACTAAACTAAACTAAACTAAACTAAACTAAACTAAACTAAACTAAACTAAACTAAACTAAACTAAACTAAACTAAACTAAACTAAACTAAACTAAACTAAACTAAACTAAACTAAACTAAACTAAACTAAACTAAACTAAACTAAACTAAACTAAACTAAACTAAACTAAACTAAACTAAACTAAACTAAACTAAACTAAACTAAACTAAACTAAACTAAACTAAACTAAACTAAACTAAACTAAAGATTGTCTTTCCCCCACAGTTTTCATTTCTGCTCAATAAGATGGTTGGGAACTTTCCTCCAAGCCAGGGATGCCCAACCTTGGTACCTTTTAAGAGATGTGGATTTCAACTCGCAGAATTCCCCAACCAGCCATCCTCCTTCAGGAAGTCTACTCAGTGCCATTTTAATCTTAAAAAATGTTGAAAGCTCCTTCTTCAGTCATGATTTTGCCGGTTGAGTTCCTGCAATGGCAGCCTTGAGTGTTTTGCCGAAACTTCAACAGTTGGCATTGCATTTGTACTTTTTGTTTTCATCAGAATCAAAATCAGGAAGGGACATACAGGACTCCCTGTAGTGATGCTGCAATGCCTTGAAGAAATGAAAGAAGAATTCGAAAAGGTGTGGTTTTCTTCTTTCATGAACAATAAGGAGACAGAGCGTTGGACAAAATCATTAAACAATCCGGACATTCACCCATCAATCATCAGAACTTGCTGTGTACAAGAGCTGCACTATGATGCTTTTGATGATCAATTCTGCAGCAAAACATAAAAAAAAACACCCGGAGATGTGAGATAAGGTTGAAATCAATTCTCTGCAATATCCGCTTCTATCTGAAATTACTGGTATCCCAGCCAATAATGGGAATAAAAACTGCAGGGGAAAAAAAACCCTATCACAGCTTTGTGATGGGCTAGTTGCATCAGAATCAGAATAGAGCTCGAAGGGACCTTGGAGGTCTTCTAGTCCAGCCCCATGCTCAAGCAGGAAATCCCATACCATTTCAGACAAGTGACTGTCTAGCCTTTTCTGGAGTGACCATGATTTCTGAAGGCAAACTGTTCCACTGGTTAGTTGTCCTCACCATCAGGAAGTTTCTCCTCAAATTCACGTTGCTTCTCTCCTTGATTAGTTTCCATCCATTGTTTCTTGTCCTGCCCTCTCTGGTGCTTTGGAAAATAAATTGACCCCCTCTTCTTTGTGGCAGCCCTTCAAATACTGGGATACTGCTACCATGTCACCCTTAATCCTTCTTTTCTGTAGACTAGCCACACCCAAATCCACCAATCATTCTCCATATTTTAGTTTCCAGGCCTCTAATCATCTTAATTGCTCTTCTCTGCACTTTTTCCAAAGTGTCAACATCTTATTTTGTAATGTGGTGACCAAAACTAGATGCTGTATTCCAAGTGTGGCCTTACCAAGCCTTTCTAAAGTGATACTAATACTTCACGTGATTTTGGTTCCATGTCTCTTTTCAATGGTGGGATTCAAAAGTTTTTACTACCGGTTCTGTGGGCATGGCTTGGTGGGCATGGTGGGCATGGCAGAGGAAGGTTACTGTAAAATCCCCATTCCCTTCCCACCCCACTAACCTGCTTTCCAGCTCCGTTTTCCTGTGCAGGGCAACAAAAGAAGACCCAGCTGATCAGCTGGGACTCAGGAGGCAGAGAATAGATGGGGGCAGGGCCAGTCAGAGGTGATCGTGGCCCTTTTGTTGTCTGGATGTTTAGGGACAGAGTAATCTTGGAGGTTTATTAGGTTGGCTTGCCCTCTTCTTGGCCTCTCAGGAAGTCTCTTCTCTTACGGATGACGACGGTTTTCAGAGCCCAGTGTTGGAAGAATTATCCTTCTGGGTTCAGTTCCAAGTGGGGAAGAAAGACATTGGAAACATGGCGACTGCTTGGAAAGATTGTTTAGTGGTGCATGGTTTGGAGCTCCAAAGTGAAAAGGGAAAAGATGCTGAGAGTTCCTTGGTTTTATACCCTCTGTTGGAATTTGAATTGCAGAGGCAACTCTGTAGGCTGTGCTGAATCCCAGGCTTGGTTGACTCTTGCTGGGGGATGATGTAATGAAAGGGTCTGGGGCAATTCTTATTATGGTTCTGCCTGAAGATGGTAGATCTTTGTTATGTAGAATAGACAGGTCCAGGCCTTAATAGCCCATTAACAAAGGTTGGAGGGGGGGGGGNTCTTTGTTATGTAGAATAGACCGGTCCAGGCCTTAATAGCCCATTAACAAAGGTTGGAGGGGGGGGGCTGGACATCTGACTCTCTGAGTTTCTACTTCTCTTTTAGGAGAAATATTCTGCCTTTTTAGTATATTCTAAAATATTTCATTTTCCTAGGAGAGGGGTAGGTCATCACTTCCAACACCAGCCAAAATTCCTGTAGCAAAACGTGCCTTTATGTCTCTCTCTTCAGACTGAGTGGGAAAACAGCATAACTCATTTTCCTCACTGGCTAGAAGCAGACGGGAAAAGGAGGAATGGGGAAATGGGGGCCGCTGGATTGAACACTTCCTGGAGACACAAAGATGTAGAGAGTTACTGTAGAAGATTCTGCCAAGAGTTAAAGTAGCTAAATTGCAGTGAAATTGTTAACTGGCATGGAGAAATGAACCTCGCCAGCTGTTTTGTGGCAAGCAGTAAATGGAATTTGAGTTGCAGTCAAGTGAAAAGTTCCACAAAAAGAGAAGAAAGGAGAGAAATGCTGTAAAACAAGCAGGAGAAATAGCAAAAACATTGAAGTCAAAGTCTTTCTTGTTGCCTCTCCTGCACATATATAGGCAGTTCTCAACTTACAACCAGTCTTCATAGTTATGACCATTGCAGCATCCCTGAGGTCAAAATTTGGGCGGTTGGCAACGGGAATGTATTTATGATAGTTGTATGTGATTGCTAGATGCGAACATCCCAGATCGGCTTCCAACATGCAAAGTCAATCCAGAAAGCCAGATTGGCTTAATGATCAAATGGTTCACTGGACCTCCGAACTGAAGAAGCTTCTTAGATGGGAAGCGAAATCTTTTCAAGGAAAAAAACATATACCAAGAAAATCCTGTTGCCTTTTGAAAAGCACCTTTGGGACAACCATGACCTTGGAGGAGTGAGCATCTCCATAGACAACTTTCTGGTGTTTTAACACCAGCATTGGATGAGTAGACCAAACCACAGAGCCTTAAGGATTCTGAAGTACATAGGTTCCATTGGACGTAAAATTCTGACATCCTTTCTTACAGTTGAGTGCTTTTAAATGAATCACCTAAAAAGGGATCAAGAATTTTTTTTTTAAAAATATTGCTCTGACATCCATATGAGCCAGCACTGTGCAGCAGCAGCCAAAAAAGCTAATACAATCCTGTGTTGTATAAACAGAGGCATAGAATCAAGATCGTGTGACATATTGGTACTGATTTATAAAAACCCAAGCACCAGAAGGCAGGACAAGAAACAATGGATGGAAACTAATCAGGGAGAGAAGCAACCTGGAAGTAAGGAGAAGCTTCCTAACAGTGAAGATACTTAACCAGTGGAATTTCAATTCAATTCAGTTCAATTCCACTCCACTCCACTCTACTCTATTCTGTTCTATTCCATTCTGCATTTTTCTGCATTCTATTCTATTCTGTTCTATTCTATTCTATTCTATTCTGTTCTGTTCTGTTCTATTCTCCTCCATTCCGTTCCGTACCATTCTGCATTTTCTCTGCATTCTGTTCTGTTCTCCTCCATTCCATTCCATTCCATTCCATTCCTATTCCATTCTGTTCCTGTTCCTGTTCCTATTCTATTCTATTCTATTCTATTCTATTCTACTCTACTCTACTCTACTCCATTCCATTCCTATTCTATTCTATTCTATTCTATTCTATTCTGAATGTTGATCATGTGACCATGGGGATACTTGCAATGTTTTAAGTGTGAAAAATGATCACAAGTTATTTTTGATGCTGTTATAACTTCAGACAGTCACTAAATGTGTAAGTCAAGGACTACCTGTAGTATCCTACCATGTTTCCCCCCAAAATAAGATCAGATCTTATATTTATTTTTGTTCCAAAAGACACATTAGCACTTATTTTTCGGTTAGGTCTTATTTTGGGGGGAAATACAGTATTAAATGTGTCTCTCTATGCTGTGGTTTTCTGGCAGTAGGTGCGGACGGCTGAGGAAAGCGAGGACTCAGGTGAGGGGCCAGGACCTTCAAGGAGTGGCCTTCAGAGATTGTGGGGGCTGGCAGCAGTGATGAGGAGGTTCCTGAGGAGCCTGTGCTAAGCACACGTGCATGCAGGATTGCTCGGAGGAAAGAGCAGTTACAACAGCACGGGTGACTTGAGAGTAAGGTAATGGCCTCTCCTTCAAGAAGATAAAAGGCAGCTGTGCAGCGAACGTTGTTTGTAGGAAGCAAAGACATTTTGAAACTCTAGCCTCATGGACATTACACTTGGTATTTGAAGACTCTTGTGTTGTAAACTATTTCTTATTTGTTATTATTGGCAGCCTCGCACAGTTTTGGTGAGGTTTGTGCTTATCAAAGTTAGTTAGTTTGCAGCAGCCTTTTAACCGGGGATTCGTAAGAATTATTAAAAGGTTTCTGTTTTCTTTGGTTCGTGTTTGTTTTATTGGAAAAGGGTTTGAGTCAGAACAGTCTGGCTGGGGCTTATTTTGGGGGGTAGAGCTTCCTGAAAAATCATGCTAGGGCTTATTTTCCCATTGGGTCTTATTTTCAGGGAAATGCTGTAACTATTAAACTGTATCAACACTGGCCCATAACTGGTTATGGCCTTACCAAAGATATAATGAGATGAGGAGGCACATTCCCAAGAGGAACAAATGTACATTGTGAACACTGAGAAGTCTTTACTCTTTGTGGTTTTACATGAGTCAGCTTCATGTCTGGCCCTGATTAAATATCATTCTGGAGTGCAAGACTGAACAAGTCCACCCAAAATGGATTCAAACCACCTGTTTATTTCTTTTCAATTTCCCTGTGACTAGAACAAACCGATTTGCAGTAAGCATGTTCATAGCAATGGGATAGTTAAAACCTTGGCTGTTTATCCCCTTACACAATCAGGGTCTTCCAAAATGCAGTGATTTTTGCAGAATTTCCCAAACTTGCCTTTCAAGGCAGGCAGGGAAACAACTCATAAAGATTTGAGGCCTGGGATCTTCAAAGAAAAAATTAGTGATGTGTACAGGGAGCTGCATTGTACAAAAGGCCGCATTTCTCCTGAAATTCCAAATGGTTTTGGGCAAACCTTTCAAAAGTTCATTTGCACAAAGTGTTTTGTCGTGTAATTTGGCCCTTGCTGAATTTGCCCCAAATTCATTTGGTACGAATAGAGTTACATTCTGGATAGACCCATTCACGAAGAGGAAGTCAGCCCTGAGTTTAGACATTTCCACCCATTGAAAGAGAACAATGCTACAGATGAGTAGCTCACTTGGGCAACAGTACACACTTCAGCTGAACTTAGCTGAACTTTGTTGGCTCGTGAAGGAGAGAAAAGTTTCCACTTGCTATGCCTTAACGGATGCCATAAAAGAAAATCTGGGTACAAGGAGAAGGAAAGGGAGGAGAGGAGAGGGAGAGGAGGAGGGGAGGGGAAAAGAAGTGAGGGCAGGAGAAGAGCAGAGATAAAGGAAGGGAAAGGAGGGAGGGAAGGAGAGGAAAGGGAGGGGAGGGGAGGAAAAGTCAGAAAAAGGGATGGGAGAGGACAGGGAGGAGAGGAGAGGGAGGGGAGGAGAGGGGAGGAAAGGAAGGGGTGGGGAGACAAAGGGAGGGAGGAAGAGAAGGGAAGGAGAGACAAAGGGAGGGAGAGAAGGAGAAGAAGGGAGGGGAGGAGAAGGGAGAAAGTGAGGGGGAAAGGAGAGGAAGGGATGGGAGAGGAGGGGAGGGGAAGGAAGGGGAAGAGAGACAAAAGGAGGGAGAAAAGGAAGGGAGGGGAAGGAAAGGAAAGGGAGAGAAGAGTGAAAATGAACAAGAATTTTGTGTAAACCTTCTGCCATTATCCATACTGGTATATCCCAATAGACATATCTATTCAGATGTAAACCTCACTTATTTTCTGGTCAGCCTTTGGATCCTTCCACTTTTTGTTCTTTTCCTGGATTTTTAAAATGATTTAGTTTTCAGCTCTGAAACTCAGGGGTGATGTTATACACACACACAATAACACAGTTAATCTATTTGATTTGATTTTATTTTTTTTAAAGATTCCCTTGCCAAGTATCATCAGTGCGCTCATGATTGGGGTGGGGTGTAACTCGGGGTTTATAACAAAGGCAATGCAGATGACAGGCAGCCTACCGATTTCCTGCTCACCCTAGGTATATTATTACATGATATAAAATTATTGTAACTCAGCCAAACTTCACACAATTGAGCAATTACGTATTCCTAGTTAGCGCGATATCCATTTTCTGCTTTCTCTGTGGTTCTTGGTGTCTTCTTGGATTCTAAGCTTCTTGGGCTTAACAATTCCAGTGTTTGATATTTTGATAACACTTTTCATATGCTGTTTTTGTGGATTTGGATGCATTAATGCTGTATTCTGCGAAGCCATATGAAATAAAGCTTCCTGGGCCAAGGAAAACCTCATCTTTGTCTCCATACAAATAACAGTGACGTCTGCAAGGAACACACTTTAGAAACAATGGCACAATCGGGCCTGCTACAGATAGACCTCGACTGATGACAACTCAGCCCAAAATTTCTGTTGCTAAGCAAGACAGGTGATTCAGTGAATTTTGCCCCATTTTATGATCTTTCTTGCCACTGTTAAGTGAATAATTACAGCTGCTTAAATTCGTAACACAACTGTGAAGTGAATCCAGCTTCCCCATTGAGGTCATTTTTCAGGAGGTCGCAAAAGGGGATCATGTGACCCCGGAACACGGCAACCGTCATAAATGTGAACCACTTGCCAAGTGCCTGAATTTGGATCACGTGACCATGGGGATGCTGCAATGGTTGTGTGAAAAACAGTGGTCACTTTTTGCAGTGTTATTGTAACTTTGGTCACTAAATGAATGGCTGTAAGTTGAGGAGTACCGATACAAGAGTCAGTGTGTGAGTGATCCAAGTACTTTGTGAAACTGGCTTCTCCCCTTCCAGCAGGTCAGATAAGGTGGACATCCTCTAGGTCAGGGGTGTTAAACTTGATTTCATGAAGGGCTGCATCAGGGTTGTGTTTGATCTCGGAGGGGGGGGAGCGTGGCCAGCATGGGTTTGGCCAGCTCATCACTTTTATCAGGGGCGCCTGTGATGGCCCAACTCAGTGGTGGGATTCAAAACATTTTACTACTAAATTAAAAAACAAGGATTATTCAGACTATCATAAAATATGGGATAAGTTTTATGGTTGCTAGAGAAGAGGAATATTCAAGAGACTAAGGAATGATCATATGCATATATAATACATATGGAATGAAAATATGTATTATTATTATTGGACTTAGCAAAGTAATGACAAAGATGGATGCTAGACTGTACCATGTTCAATATTTTTAATGTTTTTTTTTGTTCATGTTTGTGTTTGTTTAATAAATAAAAACCTTTTACAAACAAAAATTAACAATTTTTTTACTACCAATTCTATGGGTGTAACTTGGTGGGCGTAGCAGGGGAAGGATACTGCAAAATCCCCATTCCCTCCCCACCCCATTAACCTGGTTTCCAGCTCCGTTCTCCTGTGTGGGGCAACCAAAGAAGACCCAGCCAATCAGCTGGGACTCAGGAGGCAGAGAATAGATGGAGGTGGGGCCAGTCAGAAGTGGGATTTGCTGATTCTCAAAACGACTCAAAATTTCCACTACTCTTTCTCCAGAACTGGTCAGAACCTGCTGAATGGCCCAAGTGCTCTGCCAGAGAAAACGGGCTCCCGAACTCAGTTTTCTGCTGCAACGGCCTCCTGCAACCCTCTGCCAGGGAAAACAGAGATCAGAAGGGCTGCACGTAGCCCTCCTGAGCTTTATTTTCACTGGCCAGTCCTTCACTGTTTCCAGGGTGGCCTCATGGGCCAGATCTAAGCACCCTGCAGGTCGGATCGTTTGACACCCCTGCTCCAGGTCTTTTTCCTTAAATATTGTCATCTGGGTACCCCAAAGCAGGGTACCTTCTTGGTGGTCACCTCAACTCTTTGGGAAATCTACTACTTGAGGTTCGAAGGTATCCCCCTCCTTTTAGTCTTCCAGAAGGCTGCAAAGAGCTGGTTTTTCCTCCAAAAATCAGGATAGGGTAAGGTTGGAGCTTGGAGGATGGTTTTGTTGGATGCATCAGAGAACAATTGTAACAAGTTTTGGTTTTACTGGGATTGAAGTTTGTTTGAGTGGCCTTTGCGGCTACCTTGAGATGCCCAGAAATGTTTCATAAGATGGCTGCTATTGTAAGTCTAATAAATAAAGCAGCATACATATTGTTTGGAAGAGTTAGCGGTAAAAGAAACCAGGTCGCCAAAGGACACAATGGCTGGACGCCATCAAAGATGACACCAGCCAGAGCGTAGGATAACTCCGTTACAAGATTGAAAGATGTGGAAAGACTTGGCCCAGCAAGATCACCAAGAATCAGACACAATTGAATGGATATCATCATCATCATTTGGTTATTAATGGTGTCTCCCATGCTTTGTTGGCTTCTTCACAAACTAGAAAAAATGGAACTTGAAAACCGCCTTAATAGGAATTGCTTTCCCCTTGAAATCTCCAGGATCAACTGGAGTTCTTTCCAGATTCAAAGAAAGTAAAAGACCACATGACCCAACATTGCCCTTTGCTGCTAATTTTCCACAGAAATGTGCCCAATTCTTTTTGCCTTTGTTATTTTAATATAGACTAGCTGATAACCTGGCATTGCCCGAGTATTTATTTATCCCAATCCTGTATTAGACAGGAAAATCCTGTAGTCGGGACTCACGCTGTTGTACTGTCTCTCGTGCAGCATCGCAATTCTTCTATTCCTCCACAAGAGGGAGCCTCCTTGTGGAGTCCTGTGAAGCTGTTACCTTGGCAAGTCCACTGTGATGTACAGTAGAAGCCATTTTAAGGCACACACACCCCTGAGGGTGTTAAGGGTATCTTACCCCCCACAGTATTTGTTTCCAGAGAGTAAGTCATCTATATACCAAGTTTGATTGAAATTGCTCGAGGTGTTTCAGAGTTATGCTGGAACATGCACACACACATCTGTTTTTTATATATATATAAAAAGATATGTGGAGCTCCTTCAGAAGTTCACCACAAGGAGAAGAGTATATAGATGGAAAGAAATGATCACCCAAGTCATAGGGTTTCCTGCCTGAGCAGGGTGTTGGACTAGAACACCTCCAAGGTCCCTTCCACCTCTGTTATTCTGTCATTTCCTCACCCCAAAACAATTTTCCAATCCAGAGTAATCTTCAGGACTATGAGATTTGCATAAGGAGTCCAACTAAACTGAGATTCTTTGAAAGAAACATCTCTTTATTAAATTAATTCAAGAGCAATCAGCAAATATTTAAATAATCAGGATTGAGAGAGTGCAGAGTTCACTGTTTATTTCCAACTTGTTCTGCTCAAAACAATATCAGTCTTTTTGCTTTTAATTCTTTCATGTTACACAAAAATCCATCATCACCAAGAAATTGATAGAAGTGCTTCCTGCACATACACACTACTTAAGGTTTTACAGTGAATTATATAGGAAAGTCCAAATACTTGACATGTATGCTAGCTCCTAAGTGTTTTTATTTGGAAAATTAATTGTTGGAGTAAATAGGATTTTTTTTAAAGTGGTACTTCCTCTTCTCTTCCTTAAGGAAGAGGTACACTCACTTGATGGAGGTATTGTGCTCCCTTGTGAGGGAAATGAACACTTTTTATAAGAACTATCCCGTGCCATCATATTTTACTTCCACACAACATGCTTAAATTGGTCTGTTAAAGATCATATATAAATAAAAATAGTAGTATTCCAGACAAACATGTGAAAGCTTTTTATAGAAAGTGTTGTCCCCTGATCAGAAACATCAAAGTGTATTGCACAGAAAGTACTTCCCACTCAAAAGTTTGCCACAATGTGCAAAGTTCAACATTTTTTTTATTCCAGTGTTTTCCTCAGAGTAAGATTTTTTTTTCTAGTGAAAGAAACACACCCAGAGAGAACACTTGTTCTTTCAGACACAGGTGTCTCCCTAAAAGTCAGTTTTCACATAGTCTGAAACAGCTCTATGAAACATCTACGATACTGGATATAATCAATGGGTTTTAGAACTCAATCTTCTGCGAGTTGCAGTTGCAGATATTAAATTTCTAAAGTGATTCTATTTCAAAAAAGCTGAACAACATCTGCTGCTGGCAATTTGAGCCTACCTGAAAAAGATCTTAACAAATATAGTAGTAAGCCTCGTTATGAAGAAGCATAAAAAAAGATCCAGGCTCAAATGCAAAGGTCTACCTTAAGCCAAAATGCAAAAAGACTACGAGTCTTTGGAAAAATTTAGTCCTTTTAAGTCCTTTATCTGCATTTCCCAAACGAATGAGTTTTCAAAATGAAGATAACTAGTGAAACAGATACTTCCATGGGAGAATATCCATGGGTTTTCAAATTTGTCTTCCCTTCTGCTATGGGACCCTAAAAAGACTTTTTGGGCTTGGCACCTGGGCATCTCATGGAACAGGAGTGTCAAACACAAGGCTCGTGGACTGGATCTGGCCCACAATGTGGTTGGATTCAGCCTGCGGCGCCAGCCTGGAACATATAAGGGACCGGCCAGTGTGGCTTTGGCCCAGTCTACCCAATGCAAAGAGCAGTTTGGGGAGTGGCATCAAGCTGGCCGTGCCCACCCAGGTGGCCACGCCCAGAGAATGGCATCAAAATGGCCATGCCCGCCCAGTTGGCAACACCTACCGTGCCCACCTGCCCCCCCAAGATCAACTACAGTCCTGATGCGGCCCTCAATGAAATTGAGTTTGACGCTCCTGTTATAGAGCCACTCTCTCCAACATGAATCAACCCAACTGGCCAGATTATTTAGGGAGAAGCTCCTTGTGGCCCTTCACTTCCAGGAGATGACTGGAACTGAAGCCAGAAGGCCCTGCTTTTCAGGGATAGAGTTTGGACCAGCGCCCTTCCTGATGACTTTTAGAAAGATGTTAAAAACTGAGCTCCTTTGGAGAGTGCTGAGTTCATGATTTGCATCTTGTTTTATTTGTGGCCTTCGTTTTATTTTTATGACTGTGGCCGAGAGGATCGTTACTGGTTCGTGGCTTTATGATTTCATTTTTAACGTTTAAAGTATCTTGGAGGTTTACATTATTATTATTACTGCATCATTGAAGCTGCGGAGAGCTTTGGAATGACAGCCTGATGTAAAAGTGGTATCTAAATAAATAAATCACACAACTACTATGAAGATTCAAAGAGCTTGGATCTGTGGTACATCATAAACCTCTTTCTCCTCAGGTCCAGTCAGCTAGAATCCCTCTGTGCTTTACCCCCTCCCAAAATTCTTGGGTTTTTTTTTTATCCTTAGATGTTAGATCTCCCATGCTGTCCTGAGGTTTAAAAAATAAATTAAAAAAAGAATAAGAGGAAAGCACTCAAATTCTTGACTATCATTCTGGCTCTTTCATACTCAATGCTGACTGCAGATGACCTCCATTCCATTCCATCTCAGTCCCCACCCACCCCAAGTTAATTTCTTAAAATCTTTTCCTTTCAAGAAACTAGGATGCTCAGATAAAAGAAATACTGGCGTTTAGAGACAGAATTAAAAATAAATGCTGACTAGGCATTTCTTCTATTTATTTATTCAAGTCCAACCAGCTAGTTCCTTCCTAACCTCATTATTCTATTTTCTTTGTTCTACCAGACATTATCTAACAGCCCCACATCTTATACTATTTATATTTTGGGGGGGGTATTTGTGTTGTACCAGTCTTGGGGTACTTCAAACTATTTCAGCAGACTTCAAAGTCGCAGGCAAACACATGAGATAGGAGTTGGATAGATTGGCGAGTTCTGAGTTTGCTATTATGAAGTACTTGCTCCATTGCCTTTCATCAGGAATATTGTGAGCCATGGTGGCACAGTGGTCAGAATGCAGTATTTCTGCTGACTGCCCGCTGACTGCAGTTCGGCAATTCGATCCTGACCTTCTGAAGTTTGGACTCGGCCTTCCGAGGACCCTGATTGTTGGGGGCAAGGGGCTGACTCTGTCAACCACTTAGAGAGGGCTGTAAAGCACTGTGAAGCAGTATACAAGTGTAAGCACTGTTGCTATTGATCGGGAAGACCCCTTACCTGGGACATTCAAACTTTCTGCTCATCTAGGAATTGACAATGGATCACTTCCACCACACAATTGGCAGTAACTATTCTTTAGGGCAGCCATCTGAGTTAAATAACCTTTTTGATCCACACCTAAGGGCCAGAAGTGGATTCAAAAAGGTTTGACAAAACCAGATGTAAAATCTGCAGAGGGGGAAAAAGTAATAATACTGAACAAGCATCATCAATGGTCTCTTAAAGGACTGGCATATGATTTCATTCTCCAACAAAGATAATAAACAAAATCAGCCCTGTTAGTCCAAACAGCACCTGGAACATAAGTGCAAATTACTGAAACATTATTGCACATTAGAAAGAGAGAGGTGTTCTACGGTATGATATGATCTATTTTTTTCCCATTCCACTTTCATTTCCATTTGCTTAGCTTGAATGGCAATTCTGACAAATTCCTTAGGATCAAAATAAAATGTTATGCTCCTGTCCTGTGAATGCAGAATCACTGTTACAGTGAGTGAAATAATACTGGTTAATTTGTGTGCATGTTCAAATCATATAATGGGGGGGATTATAGTTTAGAGAAATTAAATCTAGTTCCAAGCAATCTCTCTTTTTCTGGTATTTTTAATCACAAATATTTCAGCTTTTAAGATATTATACAGATCTGAGTAGGGTTTTTTTTTTCCTTTTAATCTTTCAAATGCTTTGAAAGTTCTTCCTTGCAGTTCACATGCAGCTATAGTAAGGTGGCTGTTAATCCAGAAATCAGATAAGCCATCAAGGGAAGTGGCTTTGCATAATGAGCAGCTTTACATTAAGTGTCACGGGCTGATCAGAAAAATCAGCTAACACAATCTGTAGAAGTAGATATCACCAATATTGTTAACATGTTCCCCTCTTTTACTTAATCCACTAAGTGTAAGGTTTTGGATTCACTTTGAATGTTACTGGAAAGCAACATTCAAGTTTATAAAATCAAGACTACTGTGTGTTCAGTGGCATATTTACTTTCTGAAGAATGTTGTTGGAACAGTGTAATTTTTCCCTTCTTCCATTCATGTACGCAAACTACTGAAAACTACTACATTCCTCTTGAAAAGCCCAAATGTCCAACTTCTCCCCCACCCTTTTATCTCTTTGTGTGCAACTGGGTTTGGAGAGATGTTGGTCTCAGGAGGCAGTATTCAAAGCCAAAGTTGGATAGAAACAGAGCAGTTGTATAAAATAAAGTACCAATATTGCCTTTTGAAACAATTGTCAAGAGCCATAATAATTTTTTCTTTAAAACAAATCCATCTAAAAGAAAACCTTTTCCCCTAGAATCTGATCTGCAACTATAGCGTACATATACATATATTTGTTTTATGTATCTTTTATTTCTAAATGTAAAAATATCATTTTTCTTTTTTAAAAAAGCTACCGACTGGAATGAGTCAGAGTGAATTGTGGATGTATATCTTTTAAACCACATTGGGCTTTTTATTTTTTAAAAAAATTCTTTTTCATATATTAATCCGTTGATATATAATGCAATTTTAAAAAAATCTACCCGGTTGTGTCAACCAGCCACAGTGATCCAGAACTTCTATCTAAGAAGGGAAGTGGAATTAAGCCACACCTTGCAATGGTGTTTCAGTATTTTGATTGTATAATATAACTCACTGAAACAATACTGATGTGGAACACAAGCAGTCTTCCATCTATTTGACTATTAAGTTAATTAACTCTTTAGGACAGCCAGTGCTAAGACATAATCACGGACGGATGTATCAGTTCCAAGACTTTTCAAGTGGTCTCTCTGGTGGAAACACTGTATATCTTGGGTCAAGTTCTGGACAGAAATCCTTAAAATTCCTAGATGCTTCAGTACCAAATGTATCCAATACTTTTCTGTTCATGACCCCAAATCTAGAAAATGAAAGATCCAAAATTAATTTTCTATATAACTCAGGGAATAAAGCAACAGAAAACAGGATTATGAACTCTGTGGTATGAATTTAACTTTTTTTTTCAGAAAAGTTTAAGAAATTAGAACCATGTTCATCTCACCGAAACACAATCCTGAAATTATATATATTTATTAAAAGAAGCATGCAATGATATATTATGAGAAATATAATAAACATGCTACTATGTTTATACACTACTACAGTAAAATGATAAGAAATGACAAGAAATGACAAAAACATTTTCAAATAAACCCAACTAAAATGTTCTTTACATTAGTCTTGGTGAGAATTTGTATCCTGTTAAAGGCCTTCAAAAATTTCAGATATTAGATTAACAGAGTTGGAAGGCATCTAGTGCAACCCCCTAGCCAAGCAGGAGACCCTACACCATTTCTGACAAATGGCAGTCCAGTCTCTTCTTGAAAGCCTCCAGGAATGAAGCTGTTTGATATTTTTTTTCTCCAATGTTTCAGACAAACTATTTGATTAGAGTTCTTATATAAGACTAACTAACTTTCAGTGAATGTTATTTCTCTTAGCCAAGTCAACAAGAAAAGGTTACAATCTGAAATATTACTCTATTTCTGTTTGGGACTAATGAAAGTTTAAAAAAAAACATGCAAACTAAAAATTTTGGGAAAATTGTCACTCTTTGTCTGAATCATTGCTTTTTTGGGAAGGGGCACAACTATAAATCTTATGTACTGAAGGACAATTCTGTTCATGAAAACTGTGAAGGAACTCTAAGATCACAAACAAAACTAGGAATCTTAAGAGAAAACCCAGTCTTCATGTAAGCTTTGCACTGGTAGAATGGTTTTTATTTTTATTTTAAATCATGTTAATTGATCATGTCAACATTTAACACAAAATGCCTGTAAAAAGAAAGTCTGGTACCCACCATGTTTCTTACAGAAATGGACAATGGTAATCATTGAGACCCAAAGGTACTTTTCCCAAAAAGCAACTGGACTTTCCTGTTAGTTAGTTTTTTTCTTTGAAAAAGTTTCATTTCTCATCCAAGAAGCTTCCAAGAAAGTCCAGTTGCCTTTTGGAAAATAGCACCTTTGGGATAACCATGACCTGGATGATTGACAATCTCCATGGACATATCACCATTGAGAGTTCCTCACCTTTCTTTTGTTAATCGCAATAGGAATTTCCAGTACGAAGGTCTCAGATTCTGGACTTCCATCACAGCCTAAAACAAAAAAAATATCTTGCTTTAACTTGGGAATTCAGTTCGATCTTTTGCTATAGTCACCTCACTCCACCAGACTCTGGGCAGCTTACAAAAAGCGGCCTTCCTCCCTCCCCTCCAAAACCCCCCCAATTAAAACAGTTAACAAAGAGACTAAAACAATCAGAACAATAAACAGCACATATATATGAACAATTAAACCCAGCTTGGGATCAGAGTCAGATCTTAACGACTTCCTAGAACCAAGGAGAATGGGCACCATCCATATTTCAGAGAGGGGACAGATGATGTGATGTTCCAGAGGGCAAGGACTAAAAACAGAAAAGGCATTTGCTCTTCGTCCCTCAAGGTAGTGAAATTTAATTGAAGAGATCTGGAATGGACTCATTTGCACTCCAGGCAGGCAGAAACAATGGAAGATAGCAATAGCGCTTAGACTTATATACCGCTTCACAGTGCTTTATAGCTCTAAGCGGTTTACAGGGTCTGCCCCTTGCCCCCAACAATCTGGGTCCTCATTTTATAGGCCTCAGAAGGATGGAAGGCTGAGTCAGCCTTGAGCCAGTAAGATAGATGGCTGCCCACATAATAAGATCCTATGCCAGAAAGGACTTCATAGGTGCATGAGCCACGGGGGCGTAGTGGTTAGAATGCAGTATTGCAGGCTACTTCTGCTGACTGCCGGCTGCCTGTAAAATTTGGCAGTTCAAATCTCACCAGGCTCAAGGTTGGCTCAGGCTTACCATCCTTCCAAGGTGGATAAAATGATTGTTGGGGGCAATAAGCTGAATCTGTAAATCACTTAGAGAGGGCGGTAAAACACTGTGAAGCAGTATACAAGTCTCAGTACTATTGCTACGTTGAATTGCACTCAGAAGCCTACTAGCAATCACTGAGCTTGTGTACCACATGGGAATCACATGAAGGGCTTACAACAGTTAGCCACAGCCACATAGCCCTTGCTAACTTGCTATGGCCAAATCACACTGGAGCACACTGGGTTGGGTAAGACATTCTTATAAATACCACTAATCCATCGTCTCTCAAAAAGATCAACAACCTAGCCTGGATGCAAAGCATTTGCGCTATTATGCTAGCATTGCTTCTTGGATGTTAAATCATACAGTTGCTGAATAAAATATGCAGAGCTCAAACGTTAGCAGTTTCTTCCAAGTTCACTGACATATGCTACCTTACAATGGGTGAGCTGTGTAACATGAAAGTTGTTGCGTGCCACGTTTTTAGGCCATAGTGTGGAATAAATTCACCCAAGATGATTGCGCAAACAGATGTGGTGAATCACTACAGTTGTGAAGTCCTTGGTGCTTTCTGTGCTTGGTGGGTTTCCTTGCAAGCATTTCATTGCTAAATTAGGTAATATGGCCTGTTCACTGAGAATGTTATCTAGTTTGGAAATGAAATGCTTCCAAGAAAAGCACCAAACTGAGAGAGCACCAAGGACCTCTCAATTCAATCCTGAACTACAAATATTTTCCTCATAAATATCAATAAGGTTGTTTGGGCTGTTGGAAGATGTCCTGAGAAATGGCAGGTTTGATCATCTCTTCTTCTCTCACAGCCTGAAAATATTAACAAAACCTCTTAAAAGTAAAATAGAATCAAGCAGCCATTGTATGAATGAATGTCTAGGACAAACTGCCCTACATCCCTTTTACTACATCCCTTTTACTTAATGAGCAACATTAGACATAAGCAACAGTGTTCAAACCTGAAGGACAAAAACTTACAGCTTGGAAGCAGATGGCAGTGGATACAGCATAGATTATACTGTCTGCATGAGGGAAATAAGGAACCTTTCCAGCTTCAATGCCTTTGAAATACATAGTCTATAAAATTAAAAAACACACACGTTAAATGCACACGCACAAAAATCAAGGAAGCAAGGGAATGAGTTTCTAAAAAGACCAATGATGCAAAGCTAGGCACAAGAAAAATGACCCATACAAGAAGTCTTGACCCTACGAGGCTTTTTAAAAAGCAGTAGTGGAATCAGTTGGGTATAATCCCCAAATATCCCTATGAATGGTCGGTTAATTCATAGTTAATGAAGATCACTGATGTGAGTATTTTAGACTGTGGACATAATGGCCTTATCTGAAAAGGAGAAAAAAACCCTCTTCGGGTGGTAAAATGTATTACAGGTAGTCCTCGACTTACAACTACAATCGAGCCCTACATTTCTGTTGCTAAGCGAGACAATTGTTAAGTGAGCTTTGTCCCACTTTACAACTCTTCTTGCCAGAGTTGTTTAGTAACTCACTGCAGCTGTTAGGTTTGTGACATGGTTGTTTAGTGAATCTGGCTTCCCCGCTGACTCTGTTTCTGAGAAGATTGAAAAAGGGGAAATCACATGACCCTGGGACACTGTGACCCTCATAAATATGACTCAGTTGGCAAGCATCCAAATTTTGATCATGTAACCAGGGGGTTGTCACGAAGATTGTAAGTGTGAAAAATTGTCATTGGTCACTTTTTTCAGTGCCGCGGAAGAAGATCGGAGAGGATAGGAAAGAAATAGGAAAGGGAATGGGAATAGGTATAGAATAGCATAGGAAGGGATGGGAAGGGAAGGGGAGGGAAGAGAAGGGGAGGGAAGGGAAGGAATGGGAAAGGAATGGGAATAGAATAGCACAGGATAGGATAGGAAAGGGAATGGGAATAGGAAAGGAAAGAAATAAGGAATGAGAATGGGAATAGAATAGCATCGGATAGGAAAGGCAAGGCAAGAAATAGGAAAGGAATGGGAATGGGAATAAGAATAGAAGAGAATGCAGAAAAATGCAGAATACAACAGAAATCTTTATTGGCCAATTTTAATTATATGCACAAAGAATTTGTCTCTGGTTCATAAACTCTCAGTGTACATGCAAAACACCAAAGTAATAATAATCATGATAACAATATTATTTATTATTATATTATAATATACAATATTGTTATTATTTAGTCTTTAACCTTAGACTGTCTACTGTTGACCTCACCCCTTTCCTAAGAGGTCTGTAGGGGGTGTGCATAAGCGGACTAACGTGCCTACCGTCCCGGTCCTATTGTTTATTTTTCTTATTTGTATCCATGTATTCATAACTATGTTTTTACTTATACCTATTATCTTGTAAGCAATTGACAAATAAAAATAAATAAATAAATAAACAAATAAAATAAATAAACAATAACAATGGATTTAAAACTCTCAAGAGTTCATCCAGAGTCTCTCTCTAAGAAGCAACCCTGCAGACTAGCTAAGAGCTGGATCCAAATATTTTTTAAAATACATGGTTGGGAAGCTTGACCCGGAGTATCATCGCATGTAACTAATTCTGCCATTCCTGAGGAAAAGATATTCTGACAGCGCAAAGAGGCTTACCTCTACTAGTTTGGAAGCCAGGTACATTGAAATAGTTGTGCTTCTGTAAAACATCATTGACAATCCTGCTAGGGGCCCTGTGTGATTAAAAAGAAAAGAAAAGAAAAGAAAAGAAAAGAAAAGAAAAGAAAAAGAAAAAGAAAAAAGAAAAGAAAATTAGCCAAATTCTGGATACTGGACCACATGAAGTTCTACTGCAGCAGTTCCCAAATAAAGGGACTCCAGCTAGATTGAAAAAGGTTCATCTAGTTCATCCTGTCTCATCTTTGGGACAACTTGATGCCACAAAGACATCTTTGCAGATTGAAGATTTATAAAGAGCTCAGGTACTTGAGGTCAAACAGATCAGCCTTCCCTTTCTGATTTGCTTCACAGAATCATGTTGGAGAAGGCAAATATATCCCTGCAATGGTCAGGAGTCACTTAAAACTTGATGCTCTGTCTGTCTACTCCCATTTTGAAGCCACTGCAAATGATGCATATCACATCACCGGTAGAGAATGCTACACTCCAGTCATGTGCAGGACTGGGCTTCAAAAATTTTAGCAAAAGGTTCTCTGCCTGATAGCTGGGTTGACGTGGCCATGGTGGGTATGGCCTGGTTAGCCTCCTACTCCACAGTGGCAGGGGGAGGTTGTTTTTGCCCTCCCCAGGCTCCGGAAGCTTTCCTCAAGCCTCCAGGAGGGTGAAAACGGCATTCCTGGGCTCCGGAGCCTCTCTGCAAGCCAGAAACAGGCCTATTTCCAGCCTTCTCAAACTCCCAGGAGGCCTGTTTTTTACCCTCCCCGAGCCTCCACGTGTGCCCTGCACTTACCTGCATCCAAAACGGGCCCTGTGGGGTCTCTTGGGAGGGGAGGGGTGGGATGTGCGGGGCCAGCCAGGAGTAGAATTTGGGGGTTCTCCAAACTGCACAGAATCTTAGCTAGGGGTTCTCCCAAACCCCTGCGAACCCCCAGCAGCCCAGCCCTGGTCATGTGCTGGGTGAAGAAGTGATTCCTTTGGTGCTGTCCTAAATCTTCCATCATTCAGAGTCCTTGGATGAATGCTGATTTTCAACACCATGAGAATAGGTGGAAAAAGATACCACCATAGCCCCCACACCCAGTCTGCTACTTAACTCATCCTCGATTTACAACAGTTCATTAAATGACTGATCCAAGTTACAAGGGCACTGAAAAAAGTGGCTTATGACCATTTTTCAGAGTTGCAACCTTGGGCAGCATCCCCTTGATCATGTGATCAAAATTTAGATGCTTGGCAACTCGGTCATATTTATGATGGCCGCAGTGCCCTGAGGTCATGTGGTCACCTTTTGCGACCTTCTGACAAGCAACAACAATGCGGGAAGCCAGGTTGTTAGCCAAACCTAACAACAAGGTTACTAACTTATCAATTGCAATGATTCACTTAACGACTGAGGCAAGGTAGGTCATAAAATTGGGCAAAGTTCATTTAACGAAAGGCTCAACAACAGAAATTTTGGGCTCAATTGTGGTAATAAGTCAAGGACTGCCTATAGATTCAAGACGAGTAACCATTCTATCCTCTGTCCCTTCTCCCATTATTTCTTAGTATACTTTTTTTTTGTATTCTTTTATAAGTTCTCTTTGGGACACGGTGGCTCAGTGGCTAAGACGTTGAGCTTGTCAATCAGAAAGGTCGAAAGTTCGCCGGTTTGAATCCCTAGCGCCACTTAACGGAGTGAGTTCCTGTTACTTGTCCCACTTCTGCCAACCTAGCAGTTCGAAAACACGTAAAAAATGCAAGTAGAAAAATAGGCACCACTTTGGTGGGAAGGTAACAGCGTTTCGTGTGCTTTCGGCATTTAGTCATGCCGGCCACGTGACCATGGAGACGTCTTCGGACAGTGCTGGCTCTTCGACTTTGTAACGGAGATGAGCACTGCCCCCTAGAGCTGGAAACAAACTAGCACGTATATGTGAGGGGAACCTTTATCTTTACAAGTTCTCTTGGGGTTCCTTCTGTTCTTACAACTTGTTCTAACGTTACTCTCAGTTCCAAATTCCTGACTTTTCAATACTGCAAACATTTTGTTCCACACATGGCCTCCATGCCAACTTTGTGTATTACTTTATAATTTTTCAAGGCTTCCCTGCAATCATTTATGGAGGTTCCAGGTTCCACGCAACATTATTCTCCCGAAAGTATCAGAAGGCATTTCACTCTTAGGGAGAGGCATGGAAACTACTAACTATGGGAATCTGAGTCTCTATTGTTGGGAGGAAATGTAGATTTACCTGCAATGAGTGCGTGTACTTCATCGTCCAGGTTCCGTACCCATCGTAGGAAACAGCTTGTACCCTGCATTTTTAAGTAATCATGGCAACATTTTTGTCATTCAATGCAATAATCTAGTAACAAAGATCCCAATAACAGACTTAGAATTTAATCAAGCTAAGAAAAAAGCCGATTATGGCTTCAGCTTTGAATGTTATTTTATAGCTATCCTGTGCTATGAATTATAAAATAAACAAAGCACTGTATTTGGATATGTGTTAAAGCCTGGTTCAACAGGAGAAAGCAACATTTTCGCTGTACACTGGAACTGGCAAAAAAAACCCGGGCATATACAGGAAGTGGGATTTGCTTTCATAGCAAACCTAATTATTGTGAGGAAAATAGGAGGAGGAAGGAATATTTTGTGTGTCTGCCGCCTTGAGTTATTTGTAAAAATAACGGAGGTGGGAAATGAGAGATAGGTAGATAGACAGACAGACAGAAATAGATGATAGATAGGTAGATGATAGATAGAAAATTAAATTGATTAAAAATTAATTTTAAGCAAACTAATAACATTAATTCATTAAAATTTAAGTTAATTAAAAATATTAGAGGTGGTTTTATAAAAACCACTTAACTAAACTTCCATTCTCAGCTTCCATTCCATGATAAAACTGACCTTTAAAGAAAAAAAAATTAACATTTTTGCCACTCATTTTCAGTCCTTGTTTTTCCCTCCTGGCTTACCGAATAATGGAATGTTATAAAGACTTACGGTCAGAGAAAGCAAAATCATGTAAATTTCCACCTTGCCCCTATTAGGGAGGTTACGAATTGCTGACAGAAACCCACCAATTTCCCTCTAATGCTCACTAAAGAACATTAAGCCTTTTATCCATATTAGGTTTAAAAAAAAACACACACACAGAATGGTTTGTGCCATCTTATTTTTCTTTTCCCCTTCAAAATTGTTCGCAAATAACATGTTTAATTCAGCTTCAAGAGATACTCTGAACAATAAAGGCACTTTTAGCTAAAGGGTTGCAACGGCGGCAGCTGCTGTGGCCAGATGAGGAGCTTAGCATAATCACGTTCTAATTTTTCAGCACTTTTGAAACTTACTTTGTATATGCTGACGAATGACCCAAGGAAAGCTCCAAGCTGGAAGTTTTCTTTGTTGTAGAAAAGCGAGAGAAGCCGGGATGGTTTTGTAAATAGATGTCGGAACGCAGATGGGATGCGAAGGCAACACTGGATCAAGTATCCGACGCTAAACATCCTAATGAAGCCCTAGAATATGTGCCATGAGAGAGAGAAACACAGTCTCAAGAACTCCACTCACAAGGAATAATTGTAATATGTACTCACCAGGAACTATAATTAAATGCTTTTGTTGTTCCGACTTGTTTTCTCTCAAAATTTTATTATTGCATCAATCTGGTTTGCTTCCTATTCCTCACCCAATACCGTTCTATAGTCTGCACGGTACATTGTATTACAGGTAGCCCTCGATTTATGACTACAACTGAGCCCAAAATGTATGTTATTAAGTGAGACATTTGCGAAGTGAATTTTGCCTCATTTTACAACCTTTCTTGCCTCAGTAGTTCAATGAATCGCTGCCGTTGCTAAGTTAGTAACCTGGAGGTTAAATGAATCTGACTTTGCTGGTCAAAAGGTCACAAAAGGTCACATGATCCTGGTACACAGCAACGGTCATAATTATGAACCGGTTGCTAGGCATCCAAATTTTTATCACATCATCATGGAGATTCTGGAAAGGTTGTTAAGTGTAAAAAATGGTCATAAGTCACTTTTTATGAGGAGTACCTATCACCATCTTCTTTTAATGACCCCATAATCCTTTGCGGGGTGGAGTCTGGGCAACTGAATGGAGCTCAGTGTTTTACTGGCTCATTGCCCTTCCTGTCGCCGATGCGGAGTTATATTCAGCAGATATATTCTCAATGTGCCCCGAGAGAGAAATATCTGCCGCTACCTAGAATCAAACTCATACCTCCTGATTGTGAGGCGAGAGCTCCATCTCTAGGCTACTGCACCACTCATGAGGAGTACCTATATACTTCTCAACTTACAACCATCTGTTTAGTGACCGTTCAAAGTTACAACTACACTAAAAAAGTGACTTATGAATAGTTGTGTGACTTTTTCACACTTACAACCATTACAGCAGTCCCACAGTGAGGTGATTAAAATTTGAGAGTTGAGCAACTGATATGTATTTATGACAGCTGCAGTGTCCCAAAGTCAAGTGATCATCATTCAAACCTTCCCAGGTGGCTTCCAACAAACAATATCAATGGGGGAAGCCAGATTCACTCAATAACCATATGGTTTACTTAATAACCACAGTGATTCGCTTAACAAGAGTGGCAAAATAGATGATAAAATGAGGCACAATTCATTTAGCAACTGTCTTGCCTAGCAATGGAAATGTTGGCCTCCACTGTGATCCTGTAAGGCAAAAGACTACCTATATTAACTCTAACCCTTTTTAAATATTTTAGAATTAACTATTATTTTTCCTTTTATCTTAATTAAGGGTGACTCTTGTGTCTTATTTGTTGATCATTCTAACTAACTATTGAAATGCAGATTGATTTATATTGAAAAACATCAGATACTGGACTGGTATATGCCCTCAGCTTACAGCCGGTCACAGTCACAACAACGTCGGTTTGAAGTAGTAATCTGCAAGTCACACCAAGGGGAGTATCCCCCCTCATTTGATTGAGGAACATTTGCTTTCAAATATCTTGACAGCTAGTAAAGTTGTTTGAGAATGGGGAAATCTGTCTAAACTTTCATGTTTACTTGAAGTTCGGTATTCTGTGAGCAAGGAGGAGGAGAAAGAACCTGTTTAGCACTTATGACAGCAAAGTACCCTTTTTTCCCCCGAAAATATGACCTACCCTGAAAGTAAGTTTGATTTTTACATGTGCGCCCAATATAACCCCTATCCCCCCAAATAAGCTCTAATTAAGACCCTTCCCACTCCTGAGTACACAGGTAAAAATTAAGCTAGGGTGGGGATAGGGGGAGTAGAGTTGCCCTACTACAATTATCTTGGACAGTTGAAACCAGGCCTTGAACTTGCCTTGCCTGCCCATTTCTTCTGGAGCTGGAAAGGCTGGCAAGACTATCCTGAAGGCCTCTGTTGCTAATAACAAAGCTCCAGATCGATCTGGAGCGCAGAAGAAGGTCCTGAAGGCCTCTGAGAGCGAAAAGGAGGCCACGGGTGATGCACGCAAGTGAGGTTAGTCAGTGGATGACATCCCTCCAAAATAAGACCTGGTGCCTTTTTTGGTGTCAAAATAATCAGACAGGGTCTTAATTTTCAGGGAAACACGGTAGGAGAAACAATAATCCCATAAAAGGCTCAGGTGCTAAGGAGGATAGGTGTCTAGTCATCCATCTGACGTCACGGCCTGTCTTACCTCTGTTTATTCTGCCTCCAGGTCATGTCCATACACCATCTTAAACCACATCAAGGTTTTCAGGAATGTTCTTTCAACTTTCTGCCTATGTATTAAGACTAGCATTTTTAAAACCTGGCAACTTGTGTGAACTTCAACTCCTTGAATTGCTGGCTGGAATTCTAGGAAACTGAAATCCACACATCTTAAAAGTTGCCAGGTTTGAAAAACATTGTAGATTTGTTGTTGTTGTTGTTCTCCTCTTTCTTAAGAGACTGCCATTCTGAACATTTCTTTTTGCCTTCACATAATGTGACTCTTGGGAATCTGCAGGAGTCCTTTGTCAGATTTCTAAACCCTTCTCTCTCTCTCTCTCTCTCTCTCTCTCTCTCTCTCTCTCTCTCTCTCTCTCTCTCTCTCTCTCCCNTCTCTCTCTCTCTCTCTCTCTCTCTCTCTCTCTCTCTCTCTCTCTCTCTCTCTCTCTCTCTCGCACACACACACACAAACTAGTGCCAACGTGGCTAAGTGCAAGAGCAAAGCATAGTACAACTTATCTGAAAGCAAACAGCTCCAAATTTAGATGACTCAAGCTACCAAACTGAGCCAAGAAAAAGGCAAAACAATTTCAGAGTCATTAATCTCAAAGAGAATTCCTTTGGACACCCCCTCCAATATGCAGACAAAAGTTGTAAAAGTAAAAACTGTTTAAAGAAATTAATATTTTTTGCAGAGTTAATTTCCTTCCTATCTGTAATGCTGGCTCCCTCAGATAGGAAACAAAATTGGACACAACTAGAATTGGACACAACTGGACAGGGAGAATCTTACATTTTTTCCTATCTAAATGTACTAGATGAACACAAATTCATTTAGAAGATGGGTAGTCCTCGACTTATTATCCCATCAGAGCCCAAAATGTCTATTGCTAAGCAAAACAGTTGTCAAATCAATTTTGGCCCATTTTATGACCTTTCTGGCCACTGTTGTTAAGATAATTACTGCAGTTGTTAAGTTAGTAACATGGTTGTGAAGTGAATCTGGCTTCCCCATTGACTTTGCTTGTCAGAAGGTCAGAAAAGGGAATCACATGACCCCGGGACACTGCAACCATTGTAAATATGAGTCAGTTGCCAAGCATCTGAATTTTGATCACATGACCATGGGGATGCTGCAACGGTCATAGATGTGAAAAATGGTCATATGTCACTTTTTTTCAAGTGCTGTTGTAACCTCAAACGGACACTGAATGAACTGCTGTATGTCAAGGTCTACTTGTACATATATTGTGAGTTTCATCCAACTTAATGCAACTAGCATGCAGTTAAAGGTGTAGAACCTGAGTATTCTGGGTATCATCAGATCTCTCCATCGATTGTGCGTAGCACACCCAGTTTTATTTCTTCTTTGGTTCTTTAGCCATATATTTAGTCATATATGATACTTATTTTATCATAGTAACTTGGAATAATATATTTTTTTCGATACTTAAAAGGTAGAAAAGGGGACAACTGTAGGTTGATCCACGTTGTTCACGAGTGAAAGAGGGAATGCCAGAAAAAGGTGATACATAAAGAAGTATAGCAATGGCAAGGCAACCTCTTTGGCAGAAAGGAAAACTATGACAGATAAGAAAAAGTGCTGGTAGCTGTTCTTTCCAGAATAAAGAGGCTANGGCAAGGCAACCTCTTTGGCAGAAAGGAAAACTATGACAGATAAGAAAAAGTGCTGGTAGCTGTTCTTTCCAGAATAAAGAGGCTACTGTACCGTTAAGAAAATAAAACCATATCAGGCTTTCCTTAGCAAACAGCAGCTGCTAATTCTGTCCAAAGATCTCCATACAACATGAGCGTCAAACTCACCATCATGTTGCCGTCAGGTGACATATCGCAACATTTTCCCCCTTCGCGGACTTGGGATGGGCATGGCCTGCACATGATGCATCCAGCCCGTGGGCTGTCAGTTTGACATCTGCCTTAGAAGAATATCAGAATTGCTTGTCTTCCTCTAAAAAAAATCTCAATCCACATGTTTCCAACCAGAGGGAAATGATCTTAAAGAAACTGAATTTTGCCTCAATTAATATAAAATAGGAACAAAACTGGCCAATGCTGCCAGGATTCACATCACCCCTGCAGCCCTTGGTTTTTCGCCTATTTAATTTTTGTAATTTTAATTCTTCCTATGTTTATAATTGTTTTTATATCTACTCTCTTATTGCAGTTTAAGCTGCCCAGAGTCACTCTGGACAGCGAGATGGCCAGCATATAAATTTAACCAATAAATAATAAATTGACAGGTTTCCTTTTAAACACCCTAGTTTCAAATCAAGATAGGCAAAAACTACGGCTTCTAGGTTCTCAAAGAAGTAAAAATTGGAAAAAAAAAAACAACTCCAAGGAAAGAGAAGATTTTATTGCAAAGGAAAAGAGAGAGAGAAGTTGCAAATGATCCTGGGGCCAACTGGCAAGACTGTAGGGACACCAGCCTCCAAAGGAACCACAACTTCAAAGGAGAAATATCAGGTATGGTCTCCAGAATTAGGGACAAAGAAGGACTATCCAATATCCAGCTAATACGGACATTTTAATCCTGTACTTCACAACACTTCCATTCAAGCTAACAAGAAAAGTGTACAAACAGATGAATGTCTGATGACATCACCTGCTAGAACAACTGGCACAGACATCTTAAAAACTCAAAAGTTTACCTCTCCTTTACAATTCAGATTGGCAGTAAAGTTGTCAAGGATAAAGATGATCTGAGTCTTTTGGGGACTGTGAGGTACCTAAACTCCAAAATCAATGACTGAGGAGTAATAACTAGACTTTCTCTCTCTCTCTCTCCTTCCCTCCCTTCCCTCCTTCTCTCTCTCTTGTCCTGCTCAAGAGTTCCTCATTATTGTGAGAAAGAGAACACGAGCCTCATTTACAATGACCCTTTCAATTTCTTGACTTTCAAGGAGGTTGTTTTCTATTTTTAAATGGAGCATTTAAAAAATCTTGATGATTTATTTATAGTGCTGATTACTCTGTATTACTTTACAGGGCCAGGGTATAAGAATTTGGGGTGTGATTAAAGAGGCTAGTGTGTGCTGGTAGCCGTGAGGGAAGTAATTGCTGAAAATATGTCTCGGGAATGAAATTTAAGCCCCATTACGTGAGACTATTTTGAACAAAATCAACGCAACAGCTTTGCAATTAAAGCTAACCAACAATAGCCTCTTGTGTTGATTATTAGAAGTTTGGATTGTAGTGGTATGTGGCTGGTTGTAATCTGCTGTAAGAGCTGATACATAGGAAGTAGAAAAGTCTTGCTCAGCACAAAAACTCAACAAACACACTGTGTCGAAATATGCAAGCTACTGAATTGCATCTTGTCTTCCATGTGCTGGTTTATTTATTTTTTAACCTACTGTTGAAAAGCCAAACCACTTGATTCTGAATGGAAGAAATAATAGGGGCAAATAAAACCTTTTCCCTCAAAAGCCAGTTTGCCCAATAAATATTACTTTCAAAATTCAATTTTAAAAATCTGCTGGCATCCTGCCAAAGAAAGTAGAAGCAGGTGTTCATACTTGTTCCAATCAAATTCCGGCCAAATTTTTTTTCCTGCAGTTATGGAAAGAAAACACTTACTAATCACATTCTGGATGAGGATAAATTATACCCCTGCACAATGACTGCTCTTCCTTGAAGGCAACAACTGTGGATTTTCTCCTGTTATCCTTAAACTACATATTGTAACTGTAGTTACAGTATGTATATTGTATATTCACAAGTTGGCTTAAAAAAAAAAATTGTCCCAACACAGAGAAAAACAATGCAGCTGTATGGATGAGCTGCTGAGGACAGCATATTCCAAATATTTGAGCCAATATGGGAGACCAGTCATAAGTGGGATCTGTTACATGGTTTCTGGGCATAATTTAATTAGTCAATACACATAAGACCTTTGAAAAGCTTTTCAATGACTTGAAAATCTTATCATTGACACTAATGGTCCATTTCTTTCACCTGCAAGGCAACAGCTGAGCCAAAGGAAAGATTCATTTGCTAAAGCTACACTCTTTTGAAGATACTTGCTTTAGGAGGCTGGTTACCAAATAAATTGCTATAACCAGAGTTGCAGAAGCTGCTAATTCCCTGCATCTGTTAGTGTATACCAGGTTGTCAAATTTGGGGTGTTACGTGACGTATCGTGACTTTTCCCTACACTAAACCGAAGGTGGGCGCGGTCAGTGTCTGATGCACCAGCCCGTGGGCTGCAAGTTTGACACCCCTGTTATATACCTCTGATGCTCTACTTAAAAAGAAAAAAAAATACAATTACTGCAATGGTAACAATCTAGTATTTTCTCCACAACAGTCAAGCAAATGCCTCAAAATCAATAAAGGCTGGGGACAACATTTTGTTTGTCCGGTTGCTGTAGCATTATGAGGGATATAATCTCTATGCAATGTATACCTCTAAAGACAGGGGTCTCCAACCTTGGCAACGTTAAGACCAGTGGACTTCAACTCCCAGCATAGCTGGCTGGGAAATTCTGGGAATTGAAGTCCACAAGTCTTAACGTTGCCAAGGTTGAATACCCTACTCTAATATAGGTTGAATAAACTGCATTGGTTAAAATGTGCCCTATTGTTTTAGACGAAAAACTTAAAAAGAAGATGAGACAGTTCTTGGGAGAAAGAATTCTTTGGAAAGGCGTCACTAAGGCACCCAGAATTAAGATAGTTCTCAACTTACAAGCATCACTGAACCTGCCAATTACTGTCATAAACTGTGAGGGTTGTAAAGTGGATCACAACAGGTGGCCAACCTATACTTATACTTTTGTGGTGGTTATTAAGCGAACAACGTGGTCATTAAGCAAAACCTATTGTTTGCTTTGGGGCGCTTTTACCAGAAGTCAAAAGTAAAACCCTGGTTCGTGGAAGGGGAAAAAAATGTCGTAAACTGGTCATGTGACCATGGGAAGCTAGCCATGAATGTGGGTCATATCCCACGGTCTGAAATGTGATCACATGACCATGGGAAGTAGGGGTTTTGTCCTTCAGAACTTTGGAACAGTTTATAAATATTGTTTTTTTTTGGGGGGGGTGTTCATTATAACTTTGAACAGTCCCTAGGTAGGCGGTCATAAGCCAAGGATTATTTGGATATAATATAAGCGTGCTGATGAAAACTCCTGATTGCAATCCAATTTATCCACATCTCGTAGCATCTATGCGGCTGTCCGAAGCTTACCAAAGCAATAACTTAAGGGGAATGCTTAAGCAGCTGACATATAAATGAATCTGATTTTCAGATAGAAGAAAGAAAGAAGTAAGAAAAAAAGTAAATATTTTTATTTGTGTGCATAACTGATGTCTTACCCCTCAGCCCAGTGCCATCTATTAAGTGCTGCGTAACAAAACTCCCACTCGTATCCCTGGGAATTGGAGGCAGCTGTTAAAGATCACATGTACATTTATCCAAGATGATTATCATACAAGAGGCAGTTTTAGTCCGTATATTCTGCCCATATGCTGCAGGTGACACATAACTAACATACCAAAATGAGATTTACATACCACAGTTTAATTAACTATGATACAGAGTCTGCATCTGGTGGGCTTTCCGCAACACACTGAACTGTATACCAGGGGTTCATCTGTTTTTCTGTCTGGGACCATATGTGGATCCATATGTTCAGGGGGCATTATGGCGATGCAGTTCTCTCACTAATAGTAAAGTAGAATTTGTAAATTGAGTGGTTGGAAGTTACTGGGGGCAAAAATAATTGGAAATTGGTGGCTAGTGATATTCATGGCAAAAAAAAAAAAAAGAGGACNAAAAAAAAAAAAAAGAGGACGGCCTGTGTTTTATCCATTGCAAGGGTGTCAAACTCAAGGCCCACTAAGGGGGCTTAGACCTGGCACATGGGGCCACCCAGAAAACAGCGAAGGATTGGCCCAGGGTGCCTCTGCCAGTGGAAATGGAGCTTAGGAGAGCTGCCTGTGGCCCTCACAAGCTCCATTTTTTCTGGTAGAGTGCTCAAGCCACCATAGGTGCCCCTGACATGAGTGACATGAAGGTGGCCATGCCCACCCCAGCCACACCCATCCCAGCCACACCCACCTCAGCCCCCCAAGGTCAAACACAAAACTTATGAGCCCCTCAATGAAATTGAGTTTGACATCCCTGGTCTATTGCCTATCTCTGCCATAAACTATGGCTTACTAATTACAACTGTGACATCCACATAATCTTAAGCGAAAAGAACATGGCTTGGCAGACTATCTGACAAGAGTCATATATAATTAACATTCATTCTCGGTCACCATATCCAGTACTAGGCCACAGATTAGGGTATTAAGAGCAGGAACGACTCCATCATAACTTTCACCCGTTGCTTTTATTTGCCTGCTTAGTTATCTATCTGTGAATGGAAGGGCTGGTGTTGACTCACTTTAATGCAATATGAGATGCAATTATCTTCGTAGTGCTTACAGCATCTGTGCCTGGGACCATTTTTGCATCTGAAAAAGCAAACAAAACAATGTTGACTCTCTAGATTTCTTCCGCATTCCCCAATTATATGTTCCATTTTTCTCCAACACATACAAAATATTCTCCTTTCAGTACTTCATTGTTTATATTTGTCAAGTATTTATTTATGGTCCCAAGATGTACCTGTACCTGTAACAGTTAAGTTTTGAAAATGTAGCATAATTTATACAATAAAGGCAAAAGCTTTGTTCTAGAGCCCACAATGGGATATCACAAAGAAAACCATTAATAGGACACACACAAAAATTCTTTCTTCCAGTTCTCCAAGAAATGGCATTAAAAACTATGAGGGGTCTTTGGGTGCTCTCTGAGCTTGTTTTTCTTGCAGACGTTTCATTACCCTAACTAGGTAACATCATCAGTGCTCATCAGTTGTATCAAGTTCTACCTTTATTGCCACAATTATTAAGTGAATCACTGCTGTTATTTAAAGGGAATCACAGAATTCTTAAGGGGAATCTGGCTCCCCCCAAGGACTCTGCTTTGTCAACTTTGAAACCGATCAGAAGCTAGCTGGGAAGGTCTCAAATCACATGACCCTGGGATACATGTCTGTTTGCCAAGCCTCCGAATTTTGATCATGTGGCTGTAAGGATGCAGCAATGGTCAAAAGTGTGAGGACCTGTTGTAACTTAGAATGAATGGCTGTAAATCAAGGACTTACATGTCCTTACCGTGTTTTCCTGAAAATAAGACACTGTCTTTTTTTCCCCACCAAATAAGGTGCCAGGTCTTATTTTCAGGGGATGTCATCCACTGACTAATCTCACTTGCGTGCGTCACCCGTGGCCTCCATTTCGCTCTCAGAGGCCTTCAGGAACTTCTTCTTCTGTGGCTGGCAAGACTCTTCCTGAAGGCCTCTGCAGCCAATAACAGAGTTCTGGATTGAGAGGCTTCAGGAAAGCCTTGCAGCCCTGCTGGCTGCAGAAGAAATAGGCCAGCGAGGCAGGTTGTGAGGCCTGGCTATACACTGTCCAAAGGTAAGTTAAATAGGGCACCTCCACCCCACCATCCCCCCAGACCTGAGCTTAATTTTTAACCACGTCCACTCTGGATGGGTGGATCTTAACTTAGCCTTATTTAGGGGAATAGGGCTTATATTGGGCACAATGTGTAAAATGCAAGCTAGGAGACTTACTTTCAGAAGTAGGTCATATTTTTGGGAGAACAGGGCATTACTACTGTTTCTTTCCTAATTATACTTTCGGATAGCAATACTGGTGTCCCCAGAAAACTAAGGCTTTCCAGCCTATTACTAATTCCAATGTCAAATCCCTTCTGTATCTTTTTTTTTTTAAAGATAGCAGTGGGAAGATATATGATATGAGTATGTGCTCATTTTACGCCAGAAAATAGCCTGGGACTTCCCTTCCCATGCCTTCATTGGTCCTCAAACTTGTTGTAAACAACACAATCATCCTGGACAGAACAAAAAAAAAACCCTCAAGGATATCTTACAACTGCACCCTAAAGACCATGTAACCCCAATCCTCATTTCTAGGTTAATTTTATGGGGGAGAAAGGACCCCATCAGCTGAGTAATCTGCAGGTAGCCAGGAATGTATTTGGCAGTGTTATATACATCTCCCTGAAGAAATATCACAGAAAAAAAAAGACACAAAATTAGTTGGGAGATTGTATATTATTGCCTTTCCAGATCCAGCAGAGAATCTGTAAAGCCTGCCAAATTTATATTCTTCCAAGCTCGCAGGACTTCACTTTCCCTGAGCATCATAACAGTGCAAATGCTGTCAATGTGGGATTCCAGCAGTTTTATGGCAGAAAACTAGCAGAGGAATTGAAAATGATAAATACTTCAGGGAGGGCTGTCCAGTTGTTAGACATTATCAGCTGGAATTACAAGGAAATCAACTTGATCCTGGTTCTAGAAATTAACATTTTCTTGCGCTCAAATATTTGCAGCCCAGAGCGCAAAACAACATTACACAATCTGCACGCTCTGCCAAATATTTTTCTGGGAAGCTTTGAATTATGTGCTGCAAAATGCATTATTAGTCATAAATCATCCATCAGGTCAGTTTGTGTAGCAAAAAAATGGTAATGAGGACACGATCAAGTTACAGACATTTAGACTTAGCTATATCTGAAAGGAAACATGTGGGAGAGAAATATGACAAAAGGCTTAAGATTAAGAATTCAATGTTTTTTTTTGGGGGGGGGNTTTGGGGGGGGGGTGTTCATGTGCAAATGGGACATTAGAAATGCCAAAGGAGGTTTATTCACCTTGTTTGCTGAATTTTCAAGATTCGTTTTTTTTAAAAAAAGCCCTGCAGTGAAAGGATTTTTTTTTAATGGAACTGGTAGAGCTTCTGACTGGGTATTGATAACTTTTTGTTATTCTTTGGTTTATTCGCTGTTGAATAAAGTTTCTTATCTGGATTAACCCAAGCATGTACCAAATTGAGGTCTTCAATTTATGCCTACTAAAAATGGAACACTGGATCTTTTTTATTTCTGGAACTTCGCAAGCTGGTTCACTCAAGGAAATATACCATGAAAAACTTTAGATTACTCAGAGGGCAAACACCAGGAATCTTGAGAATTCAGACAGTAAAATTTGGTAAACAGAATTCAGTAAATGTGCATCTGACATATTTTCTCTTCTGCTCCAGAAGAGAATAAGACATTACATGATGGTGCAGTGGTTAGAGTGCAGTACTGCAGGCTACTTCTGCTGACTGCCGGCTGCCTGAAATTTGGCAGTTCAAATCTCACCAGGCTCAAGGTTGGCTCAGCCTCCCATTCTTCCAAAGTGGTAAAATGAGGACCTAAATTATTGGGGACAATATGCTGACTTTGTAAACTGCTTAGAGAGGGCTGTAAAGCACTGTGAAGCGGTATATAAGTTTAAGTCCTTTTGCTAGTGCATATTACTGGCTGGTGCTCCATTCTACTTTAGAGCCGTTCTAATTCAGCTCCTCCATTCTACTTCAGAGCGCACATTTTATTTAATCCTGCTTTTATTATTTGTATAAATAAATTACAGTGGCAAACATACCTAATACAGGTAGTCCTCGACTTAGTGACCATTCTAAGTTACAATGGCACTGGAAAAATGACCATTTTCACATTTATAACCACTGCAGCATACCCATGGTCCCATGATCAAAATTCAGATGGTTGGCAACTGGCATGTATTTTTGATGGTTGCAGTGTCCCGGGGTCATGTGATCACCTTTTGTGATCTGATGAGGAAGCCAGATTCACTTAACAACTAAGTTACTATCTTAACAACTGCAGGTTGTCACAACTGTGGCAAGGAAGGTCATAAAATGGAACAAAACTCACTTAACAATTGTCTTGTTTTACCAATGGAAAATTGGAACTCAATCGTGGTCATAGACCACATAGAGGATTATCTGCACCCCTTCCTCCTCCTATTTTCCCCACAACAACAACTTTATGAGGTGAGTTAGACTGAGAAAGAGTAACTGCACAAAGTCACTCAGCCATAAGTTCATGTATAAGGCAGGACTAGAACTCACACTTTCCTGGTTTCTGCTGCCTTAAATCACTAGACCAAGTTAGGTCTCAATTTACAGAAGACCAATTGGCTCCTTTAATTGAAAAGATTTGGCCTGAAATCTAACTTTTCCATCTAAAGCCAAAACAGATGAGAAATAAACATGAATAAATAGAAACATGCTAAGTATGCATAGAATGTGTTCCTCTATGTGTATATAGAGCCGTGGTGGCGCAGTGATTAGAATGCAGTATTGCAGGCTGACTTTGCTCATTGCCAGCAATTCGATCCTGACCGGCTCAGGATTGACTCAGCCTTCCATCCTTCCAAGGTCAGTAAAATGAGGACCCAGTTTGTTGGGAGCAATAGGCTGACATTGCAAACTGCTCAGAAAGTGCTGTAAAGCATTATGGAGCGGTATATAAGTCTAAGTGCTACTGCTATATAATGGTAGCAGAGAGAGATGTGTAAATATCTCATGTAATCAGCACAAAAATTAGGGTCAACATAAAAAAGGGGCAATGCAACATTATCATTGCACAAGATAATGTAAAGATGAAAACAGACAAGACAAAAAATAAACATTTTGCACTCACATATTGTCCACCATTTTTTTTGTTGCAGCAATAAAATTCATTTGCTGTGTTATATCTTCGCAGTGTTTTATTTTAATTTCTTTCTTTACAAAAACTCCTTCCGGTACATACGAATGGGTGGGAATTTCTTCTTTCCCTACAATGAATCTGATAAAAAAATAGAACACATTTCTTAGCTACCTGAGCTCCACTCCTCCTTCAAAATGTATGCTGCAATTGCTTCTGATTATATTGCAAGATGGGATATTTACAGTTTGAAGCTATTATGGTGTTTTCTAACATATTAGTTTGCTGCCTGACTTGTTAGCTCTACATACGTACAAAACGATGTGTTGTTTTTCAAAAATAGGAACCCTGCTTATTATAAGAGTTAATATTCTATTGTAAATGTACTACTGATGATCACAGGGAGAGTCTGGAAAGTTTAAAAAATGTACTCTATATATGAAACATATACAAATACTAATGTCTGTTTTTTCATCATTTTTTAAATCACATTTCTGTGAAGTCGAAGCCACTTGATATATTGTGGCCATCTAATATAGAAACAAGGTAACCAAGAGAAAGTGAATTACCAGAATGTAATGCAGATAGTCCTTGATTTATGGCCAGGTATGAAGTGACTATTCAAGCTTAGTGACCTCTCAAAGGTTGCTTATGAGCCAGATTCAAAGTTCTTAGGCTTCCGCTGCTATGAGAGCAGTTTGGGTGCTTGGTAATCACATGCATTTATCGCTGTTTGTAGCATCCCATAGTCACATCACCCATTTATGACTCATATTGCCAGAAACTGATGTTTACCTCCAGTTTCTGTCAAAAAAAAAACAAAAAACCGCCCATTGCAGGGAATGGATTTACTTGATGACCGTGGCATTTGCTTAATGAACTCAGAGATTCAAAAACGTTGTAAAATCAGACATAGTCACCTGGTAACCTGCTCAACGACTGGCACAATTTACGATTATAATTCCAGACTCTATGTCAAGGACTACCTGTAATGAAATTCTAGCCTTGTAGCCTCCCCACAAAATATTTGTCTGTCAAATTTTAATGCTGCCCATCTCACTCAAAGCATCAGTAAAAAAGTATCCCCAAGAGAGATATTCCTAATCTTGAAAATTTAGAAGCAGTCTTGGCACCTTTAGAAGAAACTTAAAATACATGTCTTGCATATTATTTAATTTTCCCCTGTTTTCCCATCCATAATCTGTTTGGATTGAAGGCTCCACTTGTTCTCTAAGTGCAGAGACACAGACACAATCCAGAAAATACACAGAGCTGAGAAATGAAAACTGATTTCATTTAATTCAAACCCAATTAGCATTATGTAAGTGGTTTGATGACATTCACACAGCAATTCAAAGACAAGTTTTGCCAGGGCTCCAGTTTTCATTTCTGACAGGCCACGTTTTGCTGTTTGGGTTGGATTGTTGTTTGCGCGTAACAGATTAAATTTGCACAAAATTTCACTCCATCTGAGTTGGTCAGGCAGGCTACAAAGAAGAGAATTGTTTGTGTTCACTTACTTCAGTGCCGAGAATGTAAATCCTTTCAAACCATCCTTGCTTCTGAAATAAAAATCACATATTTCAGATATGAGAACCAAGAACAACCTCACTAGAGGGGCAATTTCCAACATCACAGCCTAAGAAACAGATTATTTCTTGCAGACTTCCAGTCAGTCCAGCTTAGGATAGTAGGTCTACAGTTACTGAGGTTTTATGACAGGTTATAGCTTTTCAAGAACACATGTAATGCGAACAGGAGAACAAAAGAAAAAACAAAAAACATTCCAAATGACATTAGCAGCTTCAACAAGTTTTAGCAAAAGCCCAGCTTTGGGAAAAAGTTGTTTTGATTTTCCATTTCAACATTTACCAAAGAGTTCCAACATTCTGCCAGCAGGTGTCTCTAATCGGCAGCAATTCACCTTAAAACTGGATCAAACTAATAAATCCAATATTTAGACAGACTACAGAAGGGCATTTATACCTTCTCTGAGATATTTAACACATTAGTACATTAACCACCAATTATGAGAGCTGGAAATATGCTTCAAATACAGATTTCCACTTTTCCTGAGAGACAAAGGGTCATTCAATTTTCTACCATGTTTCTCATATAATAAGGCTGGGGTTTTTTTTTTTGTTTTGTTTTTTGAGCCCTGAAAAAATGGCTAGGATGTCTTTTCGGGGGTGACTTAATTCCCCCCCCCCTTGCATCTTCGGGCGGGCAGGCGGCGACGGCTTGGATGTTGACCTTGGATGTTGGTGGGCACTTCGTATTGGGGTCAACGCAGGCAGCACCATATCTGGGCGTGCAACAAAAGTACTTCCCAACGGCAAGCCCCTCCCCCACCATTCCCCCCCATTTCCCATGTTTTAATATCGGCCTTAATTTGGGGGGAGGGGCTTAATCTCATTTCATGCCTATAAAACATGCTAGGACTTCCTATTGGGGGAGGCCGTATTGTTGGAGAAACAGGGTATCTAACAAATTTTGGAGGTAGGCTGAGCCAACAGTTTAAAGGGGAAATTTCAAGAGCATTAAAAAATATTGTTGATATGATATGTGAATGTTCTTCTAAAAAAAGGTCCATAATTCACCCTCAGTAAACACTCTGATAATTACCAAGGCAAGAATACAAATGTAATTAAAAAATCAGAATAATAGAAAAGAATAACAGTTGAAAGAGACCTTAAAGGTCTTCTAGTCCAACCCCCTGCTCAAGTAGGAGACCTTATACTATTCCAGACAAATAGGTGTCCAATCTCTTCTTTAAAATCTCCAGTGTTGGAGCACCCACAACTTGTTAATTGTTCTCACTGTCATGAAATTTTATCCTTATTTCTAGGATCTTGTCCTTCCTTCGGGTGTTTTGGAGAATAGGTTGACACCCCCTCTTCTTTGTGGCAGCCCCTTAGATATGGCAACACTGCTATCATGTCACCCCTAGTCCTTCTTTTCACTGAAAAACCAATGCCTGCAGCTCATGTTTTAGCCTCCAGTCCCCTAATCATCTTTGTTGCTCTTCTCTGTACTCTCTCTAGAGTCTCAACATCATTTGTATATTTTGGTGATCAAAACTGGATGCAATATTCCAAGTGGGGTCTTACTAAGGCTTTATAAAGAGGTATTAATACCTCATGTAATTTCGATTCTATCCCTTGTTAACTGCAACCTGGGATTGTGCTGGCATTTTTGGTGGCTGCAGCATACTGCAGGCTCATATTTAAGTGATTGTCCAACAGAACTTTTGCAGTTACTGCTGTTGAGTCAGGTACCACCTATTCTATAGCTGTGCATTTGGCTTTTCTTGCCTAAATGTCTTTGAATGCCTAAACCGGGGATGTCAAACTCGTGCCGGACACTGGCACCCCCACCCCCGTTTTAGTGAAAGGGGGAAAAGTCATACATCACGTAATGATGCAAGTTTGACACCCCTGGCCTAAACCATTGAATTTCATTTTGGAAACCGATGAAGCTCCAGTTACTTAAAAGTTAGCTGAATATGTTCATGCAATGTGTAATTTGTGGGATTGTCTTCTTGTGGGATTTGTCTATTAGCAGCATGAATAATCCAGTAAGGACCACCATCTGTCCCATTGTATAATATTAACAGCACTTATCATAATTAATTAAATGTCTTTCATGTGACAGACATTAAAATCTGGAAAGGAATTTTTAAACAAAAAGCCATCTTGGGCCTGTTGTGTACTAAAATGATGTTACTTTATTATTATATATACATATATAATGTACAATATAAACAAAAGGAACATGGATTTGGGAAAGGCCTTGAAAAACAAACACAACAGTATTTAGGGAACAAAGAAACTCCTGTCCAAAATGAAAGGGATCTAACTTTCCTTATGAATGAGAAGAGGAAAAAAAAAAGATTATGTACTCCAGATTGTTCTCATTTTAACACATATTGGCACTGGTTCCAGTCATGTAGCCTCTAAGATAAATTGCTAGCAATCTTAGTGGCTTGTCTGCTCCTGGTATATCCTTCTAAACTTGAACGCAGCTGTGATACGCAGCAAGACACACTTCTGCACAAACCAGTTTATACGGTTGAGATGGGAACTTGCCCTGTTGATATTGCTGAATTTCAATTTCAATTTAATTTCATTGGCCATGATGGCTGGGGATGTTTGGCTCGACAACATCTGCTGAGCCACAGATATCTTGTGGAGCACAGTATTGTAAGGGGAATACCCTTTAAACTTTAAACCCAGATGTTGCTTAATAAGGCTTACATTTCTTCAGCAGGCATGTTACAATCTGAGAAATGTGGGAAGAATAAACCTGTCAAAAGGTTTTTCCTCTGATAATGTCAGTGAAAGTCAAAAAAAAAAATCAACCCTGAAGGTATTTTTTATTCTGTATCTCTCAAGCCAAGACACTTTGAATTTGTAGTCCTATTAAGAGATTAAGAATATCTAAGAATGGACTAAATTCCTTCCAAGGACAGTGGAATTGAAAGCAAAGTTATGTTCGTTACATACACTGTGGAAGCCAAGAGCAAATAATAATTTACCAGGCTATAATTTGCTGTTAAACCCATTACCATTTCCCATTTCCCAAAGAGCCTGTGAAGTTGTTTTGATGCTGCTGACATCCCCTCTCAGATCTTCTTCTCCAACCTAGCATTTTCCAGGTTGGGAATTGCTGTTCCCCCCCATCTGGGAAACTCATTTCTGCTGAGTTTATGTTAAGAGTAGAATCAATATGAAAAGTTTCACTCTATAGTCAAATCACTAAGTTAACAAACATTGCTTTGTCTGTAACTGCCTATAGATAAAAGCCTTTATATTTCAAGGAATTCCCAATAGCTGGAAAATTAGAGTGAAGCTGAAATCATGGCTTCGCCTTGCAATGCTTTGAATCAGTAAAACGACAATTCTGGCTTGCTAAATTTAAGCAGAAATCTGTACCTTAAGGGGGATACACTCATTTTTTACAATCCTACCAAAACTTACTTTCTTCTTCCTGAAAGTCATGCAGTCATGTGCTCAGCAATTAAGAGATGTTCAAATTAATTTGCCAGCAGCAAAAGTGAAATTCTCAGTTGGCAAATTGTGGGAAAGGCAGAATGGCTCGTGTGTAGAGCATACTCTTTCAAAGAAAACAAGTACCCTAGAAACCTGTCAAACAGGCAACTGTATTTATTATACATTAGGATCATATGGAGAGAAAGAAGTAACATACAACTGTTTTTCACACTTATGACCGTTGGGAGCATTCCCATGGTCCTATAATCAGAATTCAGAAAGTTGACAACTGGCTCATAGTTATGACAGTTGTGGTGTCCCAGGGTCACATGATCACGTTTTGCAACCTTCTGACAAGCAAACCATGTTATTAACTTCACAAGTGCAGCAATTCCCTTAACAACTATGGCAAGGATAGTCACAAAACACAGCAAAACTTGCTTTACAAGTGTCTCACTTAGCAAATTTTGGGCTCAGTTCTGATCTTAAGTCAAGACTACCTGTAAATAGATTTTATGATTTTCATCCTAAAAATGACTGAAGAGATACTTCTAAAACAGCTGGGGTCCCTCACTTTTCTTTTCACTGATCCTGGCTGCACCGCCTATGAAATGACAGTGGGTTTTTTTTAAGGCAGGGTTTTACAACAACTATAAAATGGTTTGTCTCCAAGTTATCTGAAGATTACTCAACTCCATGCTTCTTTATTTCATTTAGGAACAGTTGTTTCCTCTCCCAAGAGTATCATTATGCCAGATGTGAACAGAGGACAAGGAGTACATTTACAAGCAAGTAAAAAGATACAGGAAAAAGCTATATTCCCTTGGTGACCAGCTAAAAGGGCCAACGGGGATCCTGTCTAAATTTAGCCATAACTGGAGAAGTGGGGAGCGGGGTTGAGGTGGAAAGAAACTTGCAAAAGACTTGCTAACTCTCCTCACTCGAAGGATACACAGACAAGCATACAATCTGCAGCTGCTGGATAGGCACATGTCTGATTACAGGAGCTATATTTGCCTCCAGTGACTTCGACGTGCCAAGCAGAACTACCCATTTTGTGTCTAGCCACAGACCAAAACTAATTGCTCTTGTGCTGTGAATGTGGGTGTACTAATCTTCTCTCCACACCCCCATTGTGAGTGAAGGCAAAAGGTCTCCACACCACTTTGTAGGGCTAAATGTCACCAATTAGCTTTTCCATTTTTTTCTCTCTAAATGTGTCTTGTTGTAAACCTTTCAAAACATTCTCATTCATAGGGTGAGTGTCTTCGAGCTCCTCGGGTGAGGCTTAATCAGTAGAGTAGGGAACAAGCATCACAAGCAGTGAAAATTACAAGCGTTAGGAGAGGAGATGTAACTTTAGAGAAACAGTTATAAAAGCAAAATGTAACTTTTCTTAGAAGAAAGATGTAATTGTGGTTATTTTTCAGGAAAGTGCGGCTCTAAGCCTGTTCTTTTTCTCAGTCATCTGCAAACGTTTTCATTCTGTTCTGATTAGGAGAGAGGGAATGGGAAATTCACAATAAATTTCGTGTCAAAACAACTGGATAAAGAGAACTTTTTGTGATGCTTTGGTACTGTTCCCATGTCTTCGAGAACATTTCAGTTTTAGCTGCCGGAACTCTTTTTACTGTAATTAATAACAAAGACTTGTTCCATGGCAAAGAGTGTGGCTAAAGAAGTAGGCCACAGCATTTAAATTTTCGAAATAAACAAGTACAAACTAAGGAAATCTAAAGTTATATTGTAGAATGCTTTCAAGATCAGGCAAGCATTCCTTATGTTCAGCGGAAGAGGTGCAAATTAAAAAGCAATGTCAGAGTTCATCAACCATCTCAATAGATAACATAAAAGTCAACTGTTGACATTTTGGACCTACATTTTGGACATTCAGAAATGGGGTCAGAGTGGGCTGCTACCGGTTCGCACCAGTTCAGGCTAACCAGATGTTAATTTTACATTGGGTTCACTGAACTGGTAGTTGCAACAACTGGCTAGCCCTGCCCTTCCCCCACTCCCAGGAGTCTCCACATGGCCCGTTTTGGATCCCAAGTAAGTGCAGGGCCTGAGTTTGGGGAGAGCAAAAAATGGGCCTCCTGGAGGCTCCGGAAAGCCAGAAACAGGCCGGTTTCTGGCCTCCAGAAGGCCTCTGGAGCCCAGGGAAGCAGTTTTCACCCTCCTGGAGACTTGGGAAAAGCCTCCGGAGCCCAGGGAGGGTGAAACGCCTCCCCCATAGTGCAGAAGGCCGACTAGGCCATGCCCATTGTGGCCATACCCACCCAGCAACCGGGCAGAGAACTGGCTGCTAAATTTTTTGAAGCCTACCCCGAGTCAGATCTGTATGGATGCATGAAGAGTTAGCAAGACTGGTTAAAAGCAGGCTCATCACACAGCCATTTCGGGATATAAAAGTATTGCTACTGTAGTACCTTTATAGATGGGAAGCATACATGACATTGTTTACAAACTTCCTCAAATTAAGAAACATCAAATATGAGCTGTCTTTCACTTTCTGACAGTCACTGCAACCTTCTTAACTCTTTGCACTTGCAATGAAATGATTGTGACATAAAATATATCCAATTCCTTCCTGTCGTTCCTATATAAACATGTCTGACAAAACAAACCATCGATTGCAAGAACCAGGAAACAATCAGTCAAAAGTGATTTGCTTGGGTTTTCCAGGTCCTTCTTTAAATGAAAAAAAAAAAAAAAATCNGTCCTTCTTTAAATGAAAAAAAAAAAAAATCATAGAAGAGGATGAATTAAGAGCCTTTCAAAATACAATCAATCTTGGCACCTTCTTTTAAAAAAAGATTTGAAAAGAAACCATATAGACCAAGTAGACCAAGACACAAACAGAAGTAGAAACAGAATCCTGAAGATAAAGACAGAAAAGGAACTGTTTCACATTTTACTGTAGTTTATTTTTTGTTTGAAAATATCGTTCTTCCACTGGGGTACATTTTTTTTTTCTGAAATTACCTATCAAATATGAAATATATCCCTGGGTGAAAAACATCCTTCAGACATGGTTCTTCATTCAAGATTGAAGCACTTTCAAGATGATTTAGTTAGCTAACAGACAAATGCATTGAATAAAGATACCAAGGGAGCATTTACAGAGGTCAGGAACTAGGAATCAATGGTGGGATTCAAAAAAAGTTTACTGCTGGTTCTGTGGCTTTGGCTTGATAGGCGTGACTTGGCTTGGAAGGTGTGGCTTGGCGGGCATGGCAGGGGAAGGTTACTGCAAAATCTCCATTCCCTCCCCACCCCAATAACCTGCTTTCCAGCTCCATTCTCCTGTGCAGGGCAACGAAAGAAGACCCAGACGATCAGCCGGGACTCAATGGGAGGCAGAGAATAGATGGGGGTGGAGCCAGTCAGAGGTGGGATTTGCCGGTTCTCCGAGCTACTCAAAATTTCTGCTACCGGTTCTCCAGAATTGGTCAGAACCTGCTGAATACCACCTGTGCCAGGGATGAGAACAAGATCAACCATCCAACATGGCATTCGCCTCTTGCCCCTGAAGTTAACAAAAAGCAAGCTGTAATCTTGGTTACGTGCAAAGCTTCTGCGCTTGTGAAGGAACTGTGTTTATCCTATGTGAGATTTGCCTAAACTGAACCCTCTAACTACGTAAGACATAATTCCCAGCTATAATGGCCTGTGGCTGCATAAAATTCTGACACACCAGCTTCCTTCCTGCTGATTTTAAATCTTTGCCATCCTTGTTTTTTTCTTTCAGAGGTTTTTGTTTTGTTTTCTGTTTTACTGTTGATGGCTTTTGTAGTCTTCAGATCGAAAGAGAACTATTTTAATCATATAAAACACAAGAAATGAAAATATTTAATAAATCAAAGAATATGGTATGCTATGGGAACACAGTTCCAAACAGATGTGGAAACCGACAGAGAAAATAATCCTCTCTCTATGCTTGTGATGAAATATGAGAAATATATCCCTTTTTGGAGAAAACCATCATGCATGTTGAAAAGTGTAATGGGTGTGTGCGCGTCCAACTAGCGTTGGTAGGCGTGGTTTTTGTAGTTCCTTGACTGGGTGGCTGTTTATTGTTTAGCTTGTTTGTCTGAATTGGTAGTCCCTTGATCAATCACTACCAATGCTGACAGGGCAAGCCACTGCTATATAAAATGACAGCAAATCCCATTCCCTACTAGTGCTGATGATGTTACCTAGTTTGGTAATGAAATGTCTGCAAGAGAACACCCAAATTCAGAGCGTGCCAAGAGCTCTACAATTCAACCCTGAGCAACAAATATTCCCTTCTATCAGTACTATTTATTACACCTGTATCCTGGCCTCCTTTCTTTAAAGAATTCAGGGTAGCTAATGTGTGTCTCTTGCAACTTTTATCCTCACAACAGCCCTGTCAGGTTGATTAGGATGAACAAAGTAAAGTTAATTTTTTTGGCTGTGAACAGATCTGAACCAACTTCAAGCCTCAAACCTCACTACACTGTGCTGGTTCTCAACCTTGTTTCTTCAAAGTTATAGGATTCTCAAATAGGGGTGTATTTCTCTTAGGTAACATAACCCCTTTATTTTATTTTTGCAAATTTTATATCTGAGATGCTGAGAATAACAAAGAGATTCGTAACATGGATTGGGATGTTACAAATCATCTGTGACATGTGAATAGGGGTCTGTTTCTAAATGGACATTTTAATTTCTGAATAAATGAGCAGCTATATTTAGGAACATCCTTTGGAAACAGCACTCCTGACAGTATACTTACTACATTATTACTTTAATACAAAAATATCTCTGTCTACCATCATATATCTTCAATTGTCTTGAAGTAACCCATTTTATTATTTCATTAGCAAAAGGTGTACATATTTTAAAATGAGAAACTTAAAAGTAGCAGTACAAAAATGACTTTGATACTATTTTTTGTTTCTTTTTTAAATATTGAGGATAATTTAAAAGGACAGTTCAAGAGAAAGCTCTCATGAAAAAAAAGCCCTAGGCAGCTTGGAAAATTGTATTGCCCGTGGAAAACAAAATGACAGCTTGTTCTCATCTCACATTCAGAAATGAATTGGGACTGGGAGAAGAAATGTAATTCAACTTTGATAATGACACCGTGACTTCAGGACAGCTTTGCAGTATATTCAGATCTCTCCTTCAGTGAAGTAGAATAGACTTTTGGCGAGAAATGTCCCCAAAGATTTCAAGATATAACTCCAGACCATTTCCACTCAACCATCCAATAATGATAAAGATAATCTTGCAAAATCTGACCGAAAAGAATGCAAATCATTACAACGGGTAATGAAATCCAAATCTATCCACTACAGGTAGTCCTCGGCGTACGACTGCAACTGAGCCCAAAATTTCTGTTGCTAAATGAAACATTTGTCAAGCGATTTTCACCTCGTTTACAACTTTTCTTGCCACAGTTGTTAAAGGAATCATTGCAAGGTATTAAAACTTAGTAACACGGCTGTGAAAGGAATCTGGTTTTCCCCATTGATTTTGCTTGTCAGAAGGTTGCAAAAGTTGATCACATGATCCCAGTGTCAGGGATCCAAGTAACAGCAAACAAAACTCCGAGGCAGGTAGATTCCTCAAATGGTAGTTTTATTGGATATATATCATAATAGAACAGTTCTGGTGAAAACCGACTCTGAAGGTTCCCGTGATTTTCCCCTAATTAAAAGTAAAAGTTTTGCCCCCTTCCCAAAAAATCAGTCACATGGTCCAATCAAGACGCTGTCTGGTTGCCTGGAGACATCACTCCTCCTTCCTCTGACCAGGTGTGGAAACATCCTTGGTTCCCAAGATTTTATTTTATTTTGGCTACAAAAGCCCAGCTATTTCTATTCCCCCCCCCCACACACACACACACCTCAGCTCCAGTATGGCAACACTGAAGCTACAAGATGGCTCCGGTCGGGTTAGCTTCAGGGTTGACACCTGGGACACTGCAACCATCATAAATATGAGTCAGTTACCAAGCGTCTGAATTATGATCACATGACTATGGGGATGCTGCAATGGTCGTAAGTGTGAAAAAAGGTCCTCAGTCACTCTTTTCAGTGCCGTTGCAGCTTTGAACGGTCACTAAATGAACTGTTGTATGTCGAGGCCGACTTGTATCCTCTCTCTTTTTTTAACAAAAAAAGTTCGCCGGTCAGAAAAAAAAGAATATTTTCATTAGCATCTGGTTATTTTTCTCCATCTTGTTCTACTATCTAATGGAGATTCTCAGTCATCCAGGTCATGGTTGTCTCAAAAGTGCTTTTTCAAAAGGCAACTGGGCTAGGGTTTGTTTGTTTTTCCCCCCTTTGAAAAAGAAGATGATGTTTCGCTTCTCATCCAAAAGGCTTCATCAGTTCAGAACTGATGAAGCTTCTTGGATGAGAAGCGAAATGTCTTCTTACTCAAAGGAAGGGGAGCCTCCAGTCCAGTTGAGTCTTTTTCCCATGAGACAAGTCTACCAGAACAATCTGGTCTACCCAATTATGGGACGGAGCACACTGCTTCCGTTTTCGCCTTTCAGCCTCAATCCAAGAACCTTCTTCGCAGGCAGTCACTTTCACGACAAACTATTTTTGTGTTGAATTTGTATTTTATAATCTAGTCCAGTTGTCTTTTGGGGGAAAAAAAAAACTGTTGTGGTTCGCTGGCAGCCAGTGCGGAGAGATATCGGATAGGGAGGACGAAAGGGAATCAAGTCAGGGAGTTTGGCGAGGACTTGACGAGGGTCTTGCATCTGATGCAGGGATGGGGCCAGGACTATCTGAGAGTGGGATGCTGCCATTGGAGCTTTCAGAGTCTGGCAGCAGTGAGGCAGAGGAACAAGGGGAGCCTGTTCCCAGTGTGCGTGTGCGCAGAGCTGCTAGAAGGCAAGAGCAACTGAAGCAGAAGTAACTAACACACTTGCCTGTGTTAGTTACACAGGCAAATCTAAAGCAGAATACTCTACTATGGGGAGGGGGCAGGGGGAAATCTATACCCAGGGGACTTCTCGGGAAGAAGGCTGGGAGGTGACTGTCCCTCCCATAAGGGATAAAAGTCAGTCCTCAGTGACGAAAAGCTTTGCAGGAAGCAAAGCAGTTCAGGAATTTCTGAGTTCTTCGTGAAGGACGTACTCTGTACTCTGGTCGGGTTTTTTTCTGGGTTTTTGGGTTGGTTTATGTTAAGCCTTAATTGGACGTCTGTTTGTTGGCAAGCATTCTACAGCACTCAAAAGTGTGCTCTTATCTGGAGGAACTGTGTATAAGTGGTTTTGGCTGGGAATGCAAGTAATTCCCAGCGTCGCATTAAAAAAAGGTTTTACTTTTAAATTCAGTTTATATTTTATTAAGTTTGAAGAAGCCTGGGTCAGAACACAAACAACAACTTTGAGAAATCTTGCTCTGCTACTCTGTCCCACGAGCAGACAGCTGGAATCCAGCTTCAATCGAGACAATAAATCAAACATAAAGTGATGCTGTTTTACCACAACCCAATCTTCCAGTGCCACACAGGCATTCAAAAAAGCCCATGTCAAAAAAAGGGATTTGGAAGAATTAGGCTCAAGCCCAGATCCTCACAAGTGACAAAAACAAAGAAACCCCGCTGATAACATTAACATCCCCATAACCAGTGTTTACTGGCGTTGCAGCCTCAATGGGAAAGTACACGTTGAATGGAACTAGCTGATAAGACCACTCCCCTGTTACACACACCACAATCTCCTCAACCCTAAAGGTCACAACCTTTACCCTCACATCAGTCATGTAAGAGACAGGGCTCCTTCACTGGAAACCTTTGCAATTATTTGCTAGACACTTCGGTAATTGAGAAAGCACACAGACACAATTCACTGCTGATGTTCTCCTGTGAAACACACTGGGACGCCAAATTACTCATGAGAAAAAGAAAACCTGACTGCTTATGTTGTAAACACGGCAAGAGTTAATCCTCAGAGATAAACACTATCACATGGATAACATATATCAGTTTATTGGGTGATAGTGCAGCCTAACCTGACAGGCAAAATCTTTTGAAAGAGCACTGATTCTGTTACAAATTAATGTCAAAATTCAGAAAGAATATCAATGAGACAACTGAGATACTGGAATTTCAGTAAGAGTTATGCAATCAGCAATCAACTGTATAATATACTTAGGAAACTTTGTGTAGGAGGAACTACATTTCAAAAGATGTAAAGATTCAAACAACATGAATTATCTGAGAGTAGTTGTTTCTATTGCGTTTCTATTAAATCACATTTAAATTTAAAAAGGGGTAGCAATGAAATAATACAATGTTTATATTTTATCTTTTCACATTTTCCTTAAGTGCTTCAATAGCTGTAGATGTTTATATCTGTTCATTTTTGGTTGTTTAGATTTGTAATATTGCAATTCTAAATAGAATTTGTTAACTTAGCAATTCATGCAGGCCTAATCTTATAGGACAGCTTACTGTATCTATCCATCTGTCTGTCTATCCATCCATGCATCCACTTATCTTTTTATTTTACTTTATTTGAATTTACTTTGTGTAAATTTACTAGCTGCCGAATCCAACAAATGCCTATACTGAGGGGTGGCTATGATAGGCAGATAGATGGGTAGATAAGTAGGTGATTGATAGGTATATATGAGAGAGGGAGAGGGAGGGGAGAGAGGGAGAGAAAGAGGGATGGTCAGTTGGTCAGACAGATAGATATATAGATAGATGGATGGATGGATGGATGGATGGATGGATGGATGGATGGATGGATAGACGAATAGACAGATAGACAGATAGACAGATAGACCGATAGATAGATAGATAGATAGATAGATAGATAGATAGATAGATAGATAGATAGATAGATAGATAGATAGGCAGGCGGGCGGACAGATAGATAGATGTGCTTAGATCTAGCTGGAACCCCAACAAGGGCCCTTTTTTCTACAGGCCCTACATGCTGTAAATTTATACTAGATCACCAAGACAGTATATATGGCCACTTGTGATGTTTCCAATTCAAGATATAAATTCCTGGCAAAATGAATCAAATTACAGACAGCATTGCTTGATATCAAATTGAATTCCAAGCCAAGCATCTTAAGCACGAATATTCATCTTCACTGGGCAGAAGCAAGGAAATTCCAATGAAGTAGCTCATGATTGCAGACTAGTGAACTGTTGAGATTTTCATTCCAGCTATCACTTTATAGTCAATATATATATAGTCAATTGTAAAAGAACATTCTGGAGAAGAAATGAAAACCATATTTTTAGCACATCCAGATTAAAAAAAAAGTATAACTGCATGGAAGGAAGACAACCAGCTTTTGCTGGATCCATTTATATCTCAGAAGAATAAATGAGGGCCTGGGTGGGCTGCGTAACATTCACGAATAAATGAATTGGCATCCTCTCAAAGAAAATCTTTTACACACACACACACACACACACACAAACACACACAAATTGCTTTCTGATCCTCACAGAGTAAAACAGGTTGTGCTAAAGGCCGGGTGAAGCTTCTGCTATATAAACTATCCAATGTTTTGTGTAACCACAGCATTAGCTTATCTTGAACGAAGATCTCATTTCTGTCTTTAAACAGCAAACCATCAGGGGACTGAAGAAAAAAATGTCAGACATTACAACACACGTATAACTTAATAAAAGTGGCGATGGAAATGAAATTTAAAATATAATCTAGAAACCAGACTTTCCCCTGCTATTTAACTATGTAGCTTAAAGTCAACAGTTTGGCCTCTATTTTGTGAAAAAGGGCTGGCAGGAACTAAAATCTTGTTGCTGCTTCTTCCCTGCTGAAAAAAACACAAAATTCACAGCAGTCTCTGGAAGGCTGATAAAATGGTTATTAAGCCCTCTCCCGCTGTCACGGGACTAATCCCCCTACTTTACAAACAACGCAACACAAACCTGGATTCCAGAGCCACAAACATCACTTCTGCTCCAAGTCTCACCACAATCAGGGGTTTTATACAGACAACATCTGAATAAGCCAATAGTATCTTGGGCCAGATCGTTTTAAACATAGAGAACTGTAGAGAAGAGTTTTTAATACACACAAACACACACACACACACACATATATATATAATATGATATATATTATATACAGTATATAATATATATATTGCCAACTCACAAGGTTCCTTTGTTCTGACTTACACACCAGGATCTTTTTAAAGGATGTCTTACCTTATATCTCTAAAAAGCATTGGAAACTACAGTATATCACAACACTTTGGTATAATTTTGTTCTTGGCATGGTATCAACTGACAAGTTTCTACTTAAGTAATACTTTCTGTGTGGCTAAACTTCTAACAGTTAGTATAGTGAAAATATAAAAACTGAACTCAGTGTTCATTTCATTCATTTAGAGCAGTGGTGCCCAATCTTTCCAGCTTGGCAGCCCTGCTCGACCCAGCGTGGAGGGTGAGAGTGGCAGGTGCACTGGCGCGCATACCACTCCAGCTGTGCAAGCAGTGGACGCGCACATCCTCCACTCGCACGAAGGGAGCTTCACACATGAGCTCGTGTGCAAAGCTCCACTCACACACGTGAACAGAATTTCACGAGCGAGCACAGGCACCCTCCACCTGCACGACTGAAACTTGCCCATTTTTCTTATGGCCCAATTTCGAACAGGCTGTGGCCCGGGAATAGCCCGTGGGCCCCAGGTTAGGGGCCCCTGATTTAGAGAGTTTCTAGTTTAATCCTCCTAAAACTAAGCTTGGAACCTTCTGAAAGGGTTAAGAGACTTGCATACTTGAGACTGTTTTTGGTTGGGGAGGAGGAGCACTACATTTTACTGTGTGTCATCTGGTATTCCTGAGGCTTTTAGGGTGGGGTACATTATAAATGTACTTAAGACTCCCCCACCCCAATATTATAGCAAGGTTAGTTGCTGTAATAAACCTACTGATACCTCTCAACATGTCAGCATGGGAACAAGGGGTGAGGAGAAAGCAATGTAAAAGATGGCCATTAATCATTTGGCAAATTTGAAGATGTGTGGGAAACAGCCTGCTTCATATCACTAGCTGTTTTCATATAATTCACCCTCCAATAATCTTGCACTGTACTTATCTCATGGCAAGACGCCCAAAGAGGAAACCACAAACATCTAACCACAAAATAGCTGTTCTTTTCCGTCCCTGGGTTTTACAGGTTAGTTCACTGGAACAGAATCCTAGGTATTTAGCAGTGGCCCTGAAATACTACATATTTCCAAAGTACTAATTTCTAGTAATCTCTTGAAACCTGCAAATGCTTTCTGAAACATGTGCAAACCTGTGGGTTTAAACTGTATTTCCAAGATAACTGCATAACAAAAATAGGTGGCATCTAAAATCTAGGTAGAACTCAGTTTTGGTTGTTATGAAATACACACATTTGAATTAATGGTCTAAATCAGTGGTCCCCAACCTTTTTTATACCAGGGACCAGTTTCATGCAGAAACACTTTTTCAAGGACTGGCAAAATCAATTCTTCCCCAATAGTAAAGGGCTTCTTTACTATTTATTTACTAAAAACATATTTTATATATATATTTTAATCACGATTATTAATTCTTTGCAGCCCAGTACAAAATGATCCACGGACCGGTACCAGTCCGGGGCCCGGTGGTTGGGGACCCCTGGTCTAAATGAACATGAAGACATTTTATTTATTTATCTAATTAAACTTGTACGCTGCCTATCTCTCCACTCAGTTATTCTGGGCGATGTTTGATTTTTTTTTTAATTTAAAAATAAATATATATATTTTAAGGTTATGGCTCCTATCTTTTAATGTGAAGTTCAAAATCATGATGGCCAAAAATTTGTGATAAAATGTTTTCAAAGAAATATGTTATATGAAGAAGATAAAGAAAGCTTTTGTCTTTCAGTAAATTTAAAATGGCATTAGTACTGACAATTAGTGTTGCTGAAAGACAGTGATATTATATATGATATAGTTTTTTAAGCACTTTGGACATTAGGCTGAATCCTACCTGGATTAAGCTTACTATGACAGATGTACAGGTAATCCTCAATTTACGATCATAATTGTGTCTAAAATTTCTATTGTTAAGCAAGAAAGTTGTTAAGCAAGTTTTGCCCCATTTTAAGACTTTTCTTGCCACAGTTGTTTAGTGAATCACTACACTTAAGTTAGTATCATGGTTGTTGAATCTGGCTTCCCCATTGACTTTGCTTGTCAGAAGGTCGCAAAAGGGGATCACATGACCCTGGGAAACTGCAACCGTCATAAACATGAGTCAGTTGCTAAGCCCCCACATTTTGATCACGAGACCATGGGGATCCTGCAAGGGTCATAAGTGTGACAAATGGTCTAAGTCACTTTTTTCAGTGCCATTGTAACTTCAAACATTTACTAAATAAATAGTTATAAGTTGTAACAGTTGTAACAAAGAACAAACAACAAGAATGTTCTTTCTGCACCAAAAGCTCAAACTGCCCAAGGAGCTGCTGATTCTGTTCTACAGAGGAATTATTGAGTCTGTCATCTGCACCTTTATAACTGTCTGGTTTGGTTCTGCAACCCAACAGGAAAGACACAGACTTCAGAGGATAATTAGGACTGCAGAAAAAACAGTTACTATCCACCTGCCTTCAATTGAGGACCTGTATAATGCATGAGTCAAAAAGAGGGCTGTGAAAATATTTAGATACCCCCTCACATCCTGGACATAAACTGTTTCAACTCCTTCCCTCAAAACGACGCTATAGAGCCCTGCACACCAGAACAACTAGACACAAGGACAGTTTTTTCCCAAAAACCATCACTCTGCTAAACATATAATTCCCTCAACACTTGCTCCAACTATTTACAAAGTGTGCACTACTATTTCTGTTAATCTTCTCATCGCTCCTTATCACCCATCTCCTCCCACTTGTGACTGTACGATTGTAACCTTGTCGCTTGTATCCTTACAATCTATATTGACTGTCTCCTAGTATGATTTGATTGCTTATTCGTATCCTGTGACTATTATTATTAGGTGTTGTACCTGATGATTCTTGACTCTTGACAAATGTATCTTTTCTTTTTTATGTACACTGAGTGCATTTGCACCAAGACAAATTCCTTGTGTGTCTAATCACGCTTGGCCAATAAAAGAATTATGTTCTCAGTTGAGGACTATTTGTACTAAAGCCATGGTCTATTGCAGGGCTGTCGCACTTGCGGCCCATGGGCCAGAGGTATCTCGCACTGGCCACACCCATGTCTGGTTTAGCGAAGGGGGGGAAAGTCCCATTAGGTTATGTGATAATGCTGTGATGCTGTGAGTTTCACACCCCTGGCCTATTATTACAATAATACTATTCTAGTATTTCCATACTAGAAATTGCAGTGCTAACACATCCTAGAAACACACTACACTTGGAAATTATGGTTTAATAAACATGCATCTGGAGCTCAGGCAAATTTACATATAAGTAGGTTGTGTTTTAATTTATTGAGGTACGTTCTCAAATAAGCACACCCGAGGATCCCAATTCATGAAAACTGGATACCAGAACAGAACTGCCACACTAAGGCAAGATGTGTCTACTTTAATGAGAGGATATTAGAAGATGTGATTAAATTACAGCAAAATTTCAAGCAGAAATTTCAACAATTCTGATTGGGTTTTCCCTATGGGAACTTGGATATGAAAGGGAAGCCGAAAAAGCAGCACTGGACATTTAATTTAAAAGGTTTCCAGACATTTCACACGCAGGGAACTCCTAGTTTTTAAACTGTAGCATTGCCACCGAGAGCAAAGAAAGAAACCAAATCTGTACAATTCAAATGCTTTCCATCATCACCCTTGTAATATCAGCCATGTTCTCAGCAGAGTTCAGGAACAGGAATGTGTCTCATTGGTGACCCAGTCTTAACCATTCCAGGCAATTGGGACACAGAGGCCTGCTGTAGCCCCAAGCAACTTGTCCTCAGAGGCCTGAGAACCAAACCAGCTATTTCTCCTTTCTCCCCAGGGCTATTATTTTGTATCTGGGGATGACAGAAACATGATTAACAGCCAAAGGCCAGTTCATATAAATGCACTAAAGGACAAAAGGGCTTTGTGACTGGCAAGAGGGAATCTTAAAAGGAAACCAAGTAGCTCCACTCATTCTTCCCGGGATGGCTATGTACGGAGACACCCGAAACTTTAGCCTTTAAAAGCTTCTCCTGTTACCGCCAGCTCACCTTGCAAACAAACACCTACCCGAGATGCAGAGAATCAGCCGCCAATTGGAAGTGCAACTGCTGTTTCAAGTCAGAGATAATGGTTGGGAATGGAGGAGCTTGCTTGTAATTCAGGACTTGCTTGTCTACAGCCCTGATTTCCTCTCTGACAACATTACTATGTACTTTATCTGGGGAAATGAAAGTCATGCAGGCCAGAAAGGTACAGTTGGCTTCAGGAGTGTGTCTCTCCCAAACAAGGAGGAAGTTACATTTCTTTCCGACAGTGTGTTGATTTTTTTCATCCCAACTTTTATTATTTTATAAATAACTCAAGGCAGTGAACATATTTAATACATCTTCCTCTTTCTGTTTTTTTTCCCACAACAACAATCATGTGAGGTGGGTTGGGTGGGCTGAGAGAGAAGGACTGGCCCAAAGTTACCCAGCCAGGTTAAATACCTAAGGTGGGACTAGAATTCCCCATCTCCTGGTGATTGGCCCAAAGTTATCCAGCCAGCTTTAATACCTAAGGCAGGATTAGAACTCATAGTTTTGTGATGATTGGTACAAAGTCACCCACCTAGCTTTAATGCCTAAGGTGGAATTAGTACTCACCATTTGATAGTGATTGGCTCAAAGTCATTCAGCCAGCTTTCATGCCTATGGTGCAACTAGAACTCACCATCTCCTGGTGATTGGGCCAAACTCATCCAGTTGGCTTTTTAAGCCTAAGGCNTTCATGCCTATGGTGCAACTAGAACTCACCATCTCCTGGTTGATTGGGCCAAACTCATCCAGTTGGCTTTTTAAGCCTAAGGCAGGACTGAAACTCACAGTTTAGTATTTTTGGTCAGTTGAGAAAACTGCATCCTATGTTCTCACTGAATGCAAATGCTGCAGTTATTTAAAGGCAGTGTTTATGCTCCTATTTTTGCATGCTGCCCTCCTCCAGGGAACCTGAACTAGCAGATAATAACTGTAAGTCATAAACATGAACTTGAAACCTCTGTGACAGCATCAAATCACTGATCTAAGAAAAATGAGCTATAATGAAGATTTGCCCAGCATCACAGACAGAATGTTAGGAACATTCCCTCTTCTCTACGCATGTGGCACTGATTTGTTGTTGTGGTTTGTTATTTCTGCAGCATGGTCTGATTGTTGATTGGCTGTTATGGAGGCATGGTCTTTAGTTTTAAGTGCCAACGGTGTGATGTAAATTAGTGTTGTTTGTTCAGATACTTCTGAGTTAGGGTCTGGTTTTGGACTGTTTCATTGGCTGTGTGACAGCTGCTCAGGTATTCTGGGAGTTGAAGTTCACAGGTCGTAAAGGAGCCATAGTTGCCCACCCCTGACCTAGACAGTGCATTTAGTTTGTCTGCTGCCTTTTGCCAATTCCATGGTGTGAAGATGGGCTGAAAATGTGTGCAGGTCTCCTTTTACCATCATACATACATTTAGAATTCCACAAAGACTGCTAAAGGGAAACTGGATGAAATTTAACTTGCTGCAGTCATTCCATCAGCTATGTGAGTGAGAAGCAGCTTTGATATTTCCAGGCCAAGATCCATTTTTAGTACATTTTATTATTCAAACTCTAATTTAATAAGCTTCCACTTTCTCTGCCGTGGCCCTAGTATCAAGCAATTGATGTTTACAGGCTGTTTTCTTACAGCATGTAACTGCTACTGTGCATTTTAAAAAAAACCCTTAATAGAATGGAATAGAAGAATATTATATACTTTTTTACAGCACTTCAGTTTCAAATCCATCTGCCTCTTATTTTAAAAGTATTTCTGGAAAGTCTAGCATGGAGATGCTTTCAGCTGGGTTTATGATATAGATTGTTGGTAAAAAAGTTATTTCAGCTTGTTGATCATTCTCCTTGGGGTTATTTCAAAGAATGCTGCTGTTTCCTAGCTTATGTGTCCTCTCTGATGAAATTCTCACAAGACAAATATAACTTGAGTACAGAATCAGGCTCACAATGTTGGAAGGAACTTGAAGAATGTTTGGCCCCAAACTTCTACTTTATGGCCCTCTATACTCTGGGATTCGGTTCTGTAGGCCCTTCACAGCTGCATCACAACCGTATTTGGTCTGGCCTAATTTGGCCTCATCTTTGTCAGTTGCAGGGTTTGCTTTTTAAGGGAGGCAGAATAATAATAATAATAATAATAATAATAATAATAATAATAATAATAATAATAATAATAATAATAATAAATAAACCTCTGTGAAAATGTTTTTTTTATGAAATGGCAGAAATTCTGGAATGTAAGAACATGATCTCTCTATAGCAGCTGCTTCCTTTCTTAAACTACTGGGATTGAAAGGAAAAAATTAAAAGCTCATATATTGCTTGTATGTACACTGAGAGCTTATGCACCGGAGACGAATTCCTTGTGTGTCTAGTCACACTTGGGCACACTTGTTTCCTATAGTCTTTCCTTTCTTTCCTATAGTTTCCTATTTATTTTATTGACATTCTATTTTTCTCTTCTATTTGTCTGGGTATTTATGTTTATTTAATAAACATCATATTGCTGATGCTGGGTGTTTGTTTTCTTACCATACATCATATTGTTGATATTTATTTTATATATTAGATCTGTGTGTGTGTGTGTGTGTGTGTGTGTGTGTGTGGTGTGTGTGGTATTTAGGGTTTCTTCTTCAGGTATTTTCTCACGTCTTAATATTTGTGCTTTTATTATAGCGACGTTTCGGCAGAATTTCATCTGCCATCCTCAGGCTTGTGTATTAGGTTCTTTTTAATCTTGTGTGTCAGGCTTGGCAACTGTTTTTGCCAAGCCTGACACACAAGATTAAAAGAACCCAATATACAAGCCTGAGGATGGCAGATGAATTCTGCCGAAACGTCGCTATAATAAAAGCACAAATATTAAGACGTGGGAAAATACCCGAAGAAACCTAAATACCATACCTATAAATACCTGGAAAAACATAAGAATACATACACACACAAACAACACACACACTACATTTTTATCTTCTATTTAGGTGTTTATGCTTACTTAACACATCACATTGCCAACATTTTGAGGTGCCACCAGTTTGTTACGTTTTTTTAAAAATCAGCACAATCTCTTACACTACATGAGAGTGATCTGACTATCAGCCATGATCTTAAAGAAACAAAGTTTATTCATACAACACCCTCGGCCAGGGTGTCAAACTCAAGGCCTGTGGGCCAGATTCGGCCCACAGGTACTTAGATCTGGCCACTCTGGAAAAAAGTGAAAGACTGGCTTGCAGTGCAGCAAAAACGGAGCCCGGGAGGGTGTGTGTGGCCTTCCCGGGCTCCATTTTCACTGGAAGAGGGTTGCAGGAGGCCATCACAGCCGGAAACGGAGCTTGGCAGCCATTTTTGCTGACAGAGTGCTCCAGCCACCACAGGCACCCCGACACAAGTGACGTCAAGCTGGCCCACACACACAACAACACCACACACAACGCTGCCCGCACACACACCTGCCCCCCCCAAGGTCAAACACAACCCTGATGCGGCCTTCAATGAATTCGAGTTTGATACCCCTGACCTAGGCCAAGAATGTTTCAAACTAAACACTTTACATGCTACAAAGGAAAGACATTGTTGTACCAGTCTGGAAGAGAATACAGCTTGAATAATTCAAATGCCCTTGGTAGAAGAAAAAAAATGTGCTAAAAAGTACCTGAATCACTAAATCTTCCTTTTTGTTTCTTTTTTTAAAAGTAAGCCGAAGTGTTCAGAGCTAAGTGAGAAGGGGGGGAAGGAGGGAGACTACAGAACAACGTCTAGGATAAAAGATGACTGTGTAGATATTGTGGTTTTGAAAACAAAAGAGGATAAAAGATTGTGTTACCTGAACCACAGGTTATTTGGTCCTATTTAACTGCTTTGGCTCATATTTCATTAAAACACTCCCTGCACAAATAGTAGGTTATCAGGATAAGGAAAAGGAAGCGAGGGATGGGGGTGGAATTATTAATTAAAATGTCTTATGAAATGGGCTCCCAATCTCAAATTCCATTAGAATTATAAAAACTCATTAGTCAGAGAGCAAATCCGAAATGAGTAAAACAAGAACTCATATTTACAAAAGTGGATTTGACTGTTTCAGTCTCAGTCTCAAATGAATCAACTTGGAATATGGTGCAATATTTAACATTGGCAAAACTGAAGTTCCAAATATTTAATTATAAAATACCTAGTTAAGCTCGATATGAAAGCTTTTTATATCCTTATTTGCACACACTCTTTGCATACGTTAAAAAGTCATCCTTAATTACTCCTTTCCATAGAAAACTCTAGCTTTACACGTCCTTTTCCAGTGTTTAGTACAAATTCAGACACATCTACTGTGAATCACTACTAAGGATTTATCGCCATAGTAACTAATCTCGCCTATTGTCCACGCAACTTAAGAAAATTGCTGGATGTCTTAAAGCGATGTTGCAATGGATTTGTATTAAGTACGTGTCATGAACAAAATGAAATATTTAGCCTATAATTTTTTTTACTGGAATCATTCAGCATATACAAGAAGCTGTCTGATTCTTTGGAGCTGATTCCAGAAAAGTGATTTGCTGTATATGTGGGAGGGAGCCAACAGCACATCAGTGTGAAATTTTTAAAAGAACCGTATATCTATGACAGGTCAAAACTTCAGAGGGCAGAAAAGATATGTATGCTTTGAAGCAGGAGTGTCAAACTCAAGGCCAGTGGGCTGGATCCAGCTCATGGGGTGCTTAGATCTGGCTCAAGGGGCTGCTCTGGGAACAATGAAGGACCGGGCTGCAGTACCTCAAGACAGCAAAAATGGAGCTCAGGAGGGCCGTGTGTGGCCTGCCTGGGCTCCATTTTCAGCCACAGTGGCCTCCTGAAGCCCTCTGCCAGCTGAAATGAAGCTCGGGGCTGCCGTGCGCAGCTGCATTTTTGCTGGCAGACCATCGTGGCTGAAAACGGAGACCATTGCGGCTGAAAACAGGGCCTTGACAAATGACATCGAGCCATGCCCCCTGGTTATACCGCCCTCCCGGCCACACCCTAGCCCTCTGAAGGTCAAATACAACCCTCCATGAAATGAGTTTGACAAAAAGCTTTTCATTCTTTAGCAGCTATTCTATCTTTATACTACAAGCAAATGATGTCTCCCTAATAATAGGGTAACTCATGCACAGGTACCTGAGTCACTAGATGGTCTTTCAACTAGATGAGTATCCCCAAATACAGGTTATTTATATATAGGTCAATCTTATCATTGGTATCTTTCTTGAATTCCATACAATGTAATAATTGGTGACAAATCAGTTAGGAGCAAAATAAGGAAAGATAATACCAACCCCTCTTTGGAAGAAGGGTCTTGAGGCCTCTAGCATCAGGTCCAAATAATTAACATGTCTAACTCTTTAGTCCAAGAGTAGACACAAATAATAAAGGTATAATATTCATAGCAAAATAAGGAAGGTAGAAAAATAGTATGAACAGCAGTATTTGGTACAGAAATCTATCGTTCCTCACAAATGGGGAAATGCATAACTTTTAGGGCGGATGTCAGCAACCTACAGCTCTGGAGCCGCATGCAGCTCTTTGGGCCCTCTGCTGTGGCTCCCTATTGGGTGATCCTACCACTGTTGGCTCCACCCCTCGCCTCCCAGTCACTCCTCTCCTGGCCTGAGAAAACAGAAAGAAAAACAGAAATGAGAGGGAAGGAGGGACCCATTTCCCATAAAAAAAACACCTGGAGCCACAAAACCTGGGTAGGCATGGGATGAGGAGGTCTCATGTGACTGGGTGGAAGTGATGTTGAGTTGGCCACGCCGACCCAGGTTTTGTGGCTCCCAGTGTTTTCTTTTCTGTGGGAAACGGGTCCAAATGGCTCTTTGAGTGTTTAAGATTGCAGACCCCTTTTTTAGGGGAAGGGAATGAAGAACACGATCAGTGGAAAGCAATATTCTCTGTTTCATCCATGTTCGGTTTTAGAAGGTGGGCGCACATCCACTCTTGATATCCTGTTCAGGCAAGTGGAAAGAGAGATCCACATGGCATCATCCAGACATGAGTAAATCTGAATGGGGTCAACCTACATGGGACAATCGAACCCAGAATACAAAATCAAAGTTATTAAAGGAAAAGTATACAAAGAAAATAATAACGAGGCCCAACAATGAGACTTGAGGAATGCCTGTTGACAAGAAGAAAGATTAAGAAACAAGGCCATTCAGTGAAACTAGAACATTGTGTGAGATAAATAAGGTTCAAACCATTTAAACACTGTACTTGTAACACTAAGGCAACTCAAATATGCTTGTAACATTTGGGAGACCAAGATGGCAAAAGCTGCAGATAGAGTTAACCACAATTACACTGACAATAGGAACTTTGTCTTGGCTGCCATAAGTCACTAACAACTCAAACCTGATGCAGACGCTATAGCAGGGGTGCCAAAATGGTGGCCCATGGGCCGGATGCATCACACACAGGACACACCCACCCCAGCTCCACAAATGGGGAAAATATTGCAAAACATCATATGATGGCAATGTGACATGGTGAGTTTGACACCCATGCTCTATAGGTTATCTGACACGAAAACCCAAATGGAACGGATTTATTAGAATATATATTGAAAGATGAAATGAGAATTGAAAAGGAATTATTCTTTTAAGGACTTTAAATAAAAAAGAAAGGAGAGACACATGATACATATTAGGGCAAACAAATTGATCAAATGAAGACTTCATTTTTAATGAAGATCACACATAAACATGTTTTCTGGAGTCAGTCCCCTTCTCAAAATAGAAAGAAAACAGTTTACTGGCCTCAGACCAAAAAAGAAGGAAAAGAAAGGGAGGCAGGATAAATGATGGAAAGAGTGAAAAGGATCAGAATGAAGGACAGTGTAAGAAAGCCCAGTGATCACTTTGGCCAGCCTCTCTTCCATAAATGGGGGGAAAAAAGAATAATTCTGATAAAGGCTGTCTAGAATTAGTATATTGTTAGAACTGAGCTTTGATACCAAAGAAATACAAAATAATTATTAAAATCAGCAGGCTTCAGCAAACAAGAACAGTTAGTAAAGGTGAAAATAGAAATGATGGAAAAGGAGTGAATGTCTTCGTGGGAGATTTTGCTTATTAAATTTTCCCTACTCCAATCAAAATATGCAGAGAGGTTGAGATGTGGAAAGATTTGGATAGAGATAAATGCAATGGATCAAAAGAAATAAGACACATATAAAACCTCCACATGATTGAAAGCCATACTCTTCATTCCCAACGTATCAATATTTAATGCTGCAGATATTCTCCAATTTTGCCTCCAAGCAATCTTATTTAATTTCTCACCAGACTTTCTAAAGCTTATTCCAATATGGCTGGCCATCCTCCTGCTTTATAGTCCATGGAAACTCCACAATAAACCTTCCCTATCCTGATGCCCTCCAGATGTGTTGGAAAGCACAGCCTTAGATCATCCTGGGTGGGAACCATGAAAATTGTAGTCCAACACATCTGGAGTCCGTCAAACTGGGGAAAGTTGTTTTAAAGTCATAAAATGTTGTTGCTACTAGATTTTGTGATCCTTTCAATACGTGGCTGGGGAAAGGGAGAGAAAAGGGTCCCCATAAGACCTCAGACATCCTTGGTGGTTGGGCTACAACAACAGTACTGCGAACTTGGCAACTGAAGATTAAATCTGTTTTAACATGCAGATTAAGTTCGGTAACTATTGATTTTGAATAACAAAACACAGAGAAGCAAAGCTGTTTCTGAGCTCTATTTGTTGGTGATTGAAAGTCCAACGCAGTCCAACGCAAGTGAAAAACATCATATTGTGAAAGGTTGAACAAGGGTATCCAGGGAAAAGTTGGCTTGAAGTTAGAAAAGCTACAAATGTAGAAGCTTTCAGCTATTAAATGTTCCAATTCTGAACATTTTGGGCCTGGCATAGTAGGATATTATAGAGCCAAGCAATTATTATTTCTTATTGGATGTAAGAATCTAACTTCCAAGTTTAACCATATGAGGTACTCATCTTCCAAGGAAGAAATGGTGAACTGAAGCCATCTCTACTTCAGAACCAACAATTGCAGTGGTATTGAAGAGCTGGTAAACAGACTGGCCCTTCATAATTCCTGTCTAGATAAGGAGATGATTTGAGATTGCACACAAGTGCTCCACACAGTTACTCCTCACAAGAAGACTACAAGACAGTGGTAAGAAGTCATTCTTTATATATTTCTTTTTTTTATTATGTTCTTTTCTATTTTTCTTTCTATTTTGGCTTATCTGCACTTTGTTTTTTTTTTCTTTTTATATCACAGAAGAGCTTTTTCTAGAGCACATTTTGAACTACTAGGCCTCATGGGAGGTTTCTTGGAGTTCCATTTGAAGAAAGACTTAATTTGTGGAGCACCAGTTGTTGAAGATATGACTCTAAACTGTACTCTGAAGAAGGAGCTGCTTATTTAGATTCTTATTTAGATTCTTACTTAAAAGCTAAAAAATAATAATAATGGAGCACCCAGGAAAAACTGTCTTACTCTTTGCAAGGAATGAAGTAGCTGATCACTACTAACACCACACCTTTATTTGAAAGAGGATGGAATATTTAAATTGGATGGATGTTAAATGAAGACATGATGACTTATTATGGACGTGTCCTTCTGTTTTATTGGTATCCACTTGTATATTTGTATTAGTTTTATAGTTTTGATATGGCTAAATGATTTATTGATAAATCAATAAAGATTCTATTCTGTTCTGTCCTATCCTATCCTGTATTCTTTCTGCATTCTATTTTATTCTATTCTGTATTTTTTTCTGCATTCTATTCTATTCTATATTTTTTCTGCATTCTATCCTATCCTATCCTATCCTATCCTATCCTATCCTATCCTATCCTATCCAAAGTGAATCAGCTATACAAATCAACATATGGCTGTTTGTGTGTTTTTATTCTTAAACAGAATGAACTCTCCTTACCTTATTATTTTTAAACAGTATACATTCCACGTTAGATTATACATTATTGGTACAATATTTAATTTTTTGTTTTAGTTTTAATTAAAAAATAAAGCTCATTTAAGCCTTTCACCCGGCTGCCTAAAGAGCAGATTTAAAGTTGCATCATAAAATGTTTAAAGCAAACACACAGAAGGAGTTGCCAGAAGCCAAAGATCAAACGTCTGAGCAATGCAATCACTGTGACCAAGCCAAGTGAGAGGAAAAGCAAGCCAAAGAAAAAGCAGACAGAATTATGACTGCTTTTCTTCTTCGTGGATCCCATGAGTCGGTTTAGGAAAGGTTTACTCAATTTGCTTCACTTACTTGCCAAAGTTTAGAAGGTCTTATTTTCTGCTCATCCCCACAATAGAAAAATCCAGGAACAAAATCTCAAAGAAGGCCATTGGCTCACTGGCTCACTGATATAGCTAGGTTATGAATACAACAATGTTCCAAAGTTCTGTAGCATTGCTACAGAAATGCACCCTTCCCGGGTCCCAACTACAATGTGAAAAAGAATATCAGCCAGTAAGTAAGCGGAGTTGATTCTGCAGAATATAGTCCTAGATCTAAGAAAGTTTTCCAAATGTGTAGCATTATAAATTCCAACCAAAGTTTTGCTTTCTACTGGAAGCTTCTTGAAAGCCAATGACTTGGTACATAGCATTTGTGTCATGCGCTCCTGCAACGTGTACTAGAATAGAATAACAGAATTGGAAGGGACCTTGGAGGTCCTCTAGTTCAACCCCCTGCTTAGACAGGAAACCCTATGTGATTTCAGACAAATGGTTATCCAATCTCTTCTTTAAAACTTCCAGTGTTGGAGCATTTACAACTTCTGGAGGTAAGTTGTTCCACTGGTTATTTGCTCTGTCAGGAAATTTCTCCTAATTTCTAGGTTGCTTCTCTTATTGATTGGTTTCCATCCATTGTTTCTTGTCCTGCCCTCAGGTGCTTTGGAGAATAGCTTGACCCCCTCTTCTTTGTGGCAACCCGAGATATCGGAACACTGCTATTGTGTCACCCCAATCCTCCTTTTTATTAGACTAGACATACCCAATTCCAGCAATCGTTCTTTAAATGTTTTCACCTCCAATCCCCTTTGTTGCTCTTCTCTGCACTCTTTCTAGAGTCTCAACATCTTTTCTACACTGTGGTGACCAAAACTTGATGCAGTATTCTAAGGGTGGCCTTACCTAATTACAAATTGCATTGTGACTCAACTGCAGCTTCCAAGCCATCTTCGAAAGCATCTCTGTGCAGAAGATAGCCCATCTGCCTATAACAATGCTGATGTTGAAAGAAGAAAGGCAATAAGCAATAATACCCCTCTCAAATCTCCTCATACTCTTAATATTTGTCATGCCATTGCTTTTTTAGGAAACCAGCATGAATAATTACTGTAAATCCACACAACTCTAAAGATATGTGGACTTCAATTCCCAGAATTTCCCAGTCAGATAGTTCAGATACATACATCCTACGATTTCGATGGTCAAGAAACATTGGCCTAATATATAGTCACACAAAGAAAGTGGAGGATTTTCAAACTAGGAAGTGAGGGGATTGCCTCTTGGGCAAGCATGTAGTGGCTAAACACTTTCTCTGGGGATGGAGAAGAGAGTATATTACATTTTCTTTTCATACCATAGTTTTGCTCTGGGATGGGACACAATAATGAGGCCCTACCTATACAACATTGCAAGAATGATGACCTGGTGATACTGTTTTCCCTTAAAGCCTGGTATATTCACAGATTAAAATGGAAACATGACAATGGCAATCATTAAGTAGAATAATTTGGTTCATCCATCTTGATTATTCCTCTCTGCAAACCCCTAATGCTTCCAGGCCATTTATACATCTTTCCCAGCTGACTCCAAAGCCACACTAAAATACATAAAAGGCATCATTTAAAAAATTTTCATCTAACTGGATGATTTCTATTCCATCTTAAGCCAGTATATGCAGAGCTCCCTCTTCCCACATTCTGCCATCAAAAGGCAGGCTGGACTGAAAGCCAGTGTCACCCAATGGGAACTAGGACAAAAAGAGAATGAATAACCACTCCCTTCATTCCCACTGGCTTTCCGTTGCATTTTCCCCCCATCAATCTAACATAAATTCTCCCCAATAGCATTCAGAGAACAGACTGATAATACATCACTTTATATGAGATACGTATAATGGATTGGAAAGGAAAGAGAGGTAAAGGAAGGTATTGGCTCCCCGCAGACTTAATTTGGCAAAATGCATTTTAAAAGCACCTAACTATATGGACCTACTTACTCATCAAAAAAATTAAGGGAAGCAGACAAATATTTAAGTTCTATGGGTTCCATGGATCAGAAACAACAAAATGTTATTAATAAGATATGAATCCCCAACAGTGTTTTTATTAAGTTAGTATTCAGATTTTGAGCTAACTCATATAAATGGAAGTAGGATAGGAAAGGGTTTTGACTGTTGCAAACAAGAGTTTTAATTGTTGGTGGGATTTTAGCTTTCTCATTATTTGATTGTTTCATTTGTATCCTGCCTTTATTAGTTTTACAAATAAACTAAAGGTGACGAACGTATCCAACATACCTTCTTCCTCTTATTTGCCCCACAACAACAACCCTGTGAGGTAAGTTGGGCTGAGAGAGAGTGACTGGTCCAAAGCAAGCCAGCTGTCTTTCATGGCTAAGGCAGGCCTTGAAAGCATGGTCTCCTGTTTTCTAACCTAGTGCCTTATCCACTGGACCAGAGTTCCCCAACCTTTCTGGATTGGTGGCAGGAGGGGCAAGGGAGAGCCTTTATATGTGCATGTGCATGTGCGGATGGGGCTGTGAGCACACACGTGACGCAGATGGGGTGGTGACAGTAGCACCTACATGGCGACAGTAGCATCCATGACGACAGTAGAGCCTGTGCAACGCTTGTGGTGGCAGTAGCCCCCGCACGGTGCTCATGTCAGTGGTGCTCATGCGGAGATGGTGGCATCCGTGCAGTGCTTGTGGTGATGCTAGCAAGAGGGGGGGGGTGCATGCACATGTATGCTGGCCAGCCAGTCATGGGGCCCAGTGGCCAACAGACTATGGACTGTAGTGGGTCGTGGCCCACAGGTTGGAGACCCCTGCACTAGGCCAAACTGACTGCCGTTATTTTAATTCTCATTATTATATTCTCAGGATGAGGACATTCTTTTTTTTGCGGAAATTAAGTTAGAAAAAAAGCAGAATGCCACTGTAAAATTTCATTCTCTTAAAATGGAAGACTAAGAAAAAAATATATCATTATATCCATCGTGATGTGTCATCACCAATGTTTCTTCAGAGCATTTGTTTCTTGGCTGCTGTGTTAAAATTAATAACCACAAGTGGCTTTGGAACTAGGAATAGGTGGCTAAGGAACTGCAATGGTAGGAAATGGTCATATACAATGGATGTTTCATTGTTTTAAAAGCAAATGAATAACTAACTGCTTACTGGGCACTCTCCCAATGTTTCCTGAACTTTCTCACACATGGTGTTCTACAATATAATCCCAAGAAAATTAAATTTGCAATGAAATGTAACTATAATTCAGGAGTTTATTTTTCTTTCTTTCAGCATAGAACTTTTTTATTTGGGTAAACATATAATACCACAGCACTTTCCATTTCAAATAAACTTTTAACATAAAAGTAAGAAAAGTATTGGCAACATACCTGAAAAAGAACATAAACAGGGCAGCTGTTACACAGAATAAAAGGACCTATAAAAAGGAAAAAAGAACATTATTTAAACAGCTAATCGCAATAAGTACTTCCAAACCAAGATCAGATTTCAGGAAGTTTTAAATAATTCAGAGATCTCATTAGGCACATCATAAAAAGGGAACTTTACAGTGAAAAGTGTCAATAACAAAGTTAATGAAAAATAGGGGGGAGGTATCACATATCTTAGCCACATTTTTGGGGATGGCAAGGCAGCCACTGGGTTAGTCAATATGATTCTGTTTAAGCATTGCCTATTATGAGTTTAGATACATTTTGTTGTTTTATGTGTGTAAGCCATCTAGAAATATGTGATTGGCTGAAAAAAGGAAAAACCAATTAATGAAGCAGAAATGTATATAAAAGACAAGATTGTGAATGATCACCTATATACGCTTATCAAAAATAGAATGGAGAATTCTATCATAAAGCAATACAATGTGCAATAAATACAAATTAAATCAAAAAAGTCTTATAACAGAATAGAACAGAGTTGGAAGAGACTTCAGAGGTCTTCTAGTCCAATCCCCTGCTCAGGCAACAAAACTCTATACCATTTCAGACAAAATCCAATCTCTCCTTAAAAACTTTGATATCAGAACACTGTGACCATGTCACCTCTAGTCCTTCTTTGCATCAAACTAGACATACCCAATTCCAGCAATCATTTTTATATGTATTTGCCTCCAATTCACTAATCATCATCAGGAGGCAAGGTGGCGCAATGGTTAGAGTGCAGTCCATCAGGCTACTTCTGCTGCCTGCTGGCTGCCTGTAACTTGGCAGTTCAACTCTCACCAGGTTCAAGGCTGACTCAGCCTTCAATCCTTCCAAGGTGGGTAAAATGAGGACCCAGATTGTTGGGGGCAAGAGGCTGATTCTGTAAGCTGTTTAGAAAGGACTCTAAAGCAGTATATAAGTCTCTAAGTGCTATTGCTAACTTTGTTGCTCTTCTCTGCACTCTTTCCAGAGTTTCAACATCTTTTTGAAATTGTGGAGACCAAAACTAGATTCAATACTATCATTCCAGACACTCTTCTAAAGGCCCGGTCCCACTGCACTTACAGATGCAAACGGATGTAAAACATTAAAAAAAGCTTGCCATCGGTTGGAAAACGCTATGCATCCGTTGTGTACTCGTTGCATATGTGTTTCATCTGCTCTATCCGTCGAGCATCCATCCACTGTGATTTCATCCGCGCAAGAAGTTTTGAGCTGCACAA